>JABFQD010005424.1:0-10720 GCA_022817045.1 Psix sp. ZL-2020
GCTAGTGGTGAATTTTTAAAGCCTTTATGGTTTAAAGTTTGTGCGAATATTTCAAACCAACAATGCGGTTATTGCTTTAAACCATAGATTGATTTATTTAGTTTACAAACTTGATTTTTTCACAACTAATACCCTCAGGAACTTTCATAAAAATTTCTTCTTTTAATACACCGTTAAGAAACGCTGTTTTTACATCCATGTGATGTATAAGTAAATTGAATTGATTGGCAAATGCAACAATAAAGCGAAAACAAGTCATTCTCACAACCAGAGCTAAAGTTTCATTATAGTCTGTCAAATATTCTTGGCTGAAATTACGTGCTACTAAACGCGCTTTATATTTTGATGGATTACCAAATTCGTCATTTTTGATACTAAATACCTAATTACAATCAACAATATTTTTATTTTTATAAAAAAATAAAATATGTGAAATGTCAGTTTCGTCATAACAAATAGGTAATTTACGTCTTATTCTATCACTTCTACTTAATTCAGGGGACATTTGTTGTTTTTGAGATACAGATTCTGAATACACCAAAGAATCATTAGTTTCACAATTCACTTTTTCACTAGAATCACGTGATCTTTATTTAAGTTTTTTATGTGTAGTAGATTCTGACCTTTTTAAATCAGACTGATGAGACTTTACTGTGATTTCTACAATCGCATCTTCGCAGTTTCCATTAAATTGGATAACCGGTCTTGATGCCAGAAAATTAATCTCATTAACAATCACATCCCGTACTACTACACATTTACCAGTATCCACACACCACACTTTGTAACCATTTGGTTCAAAGCCGACCATAACACCTTTCTAGGATTTTTCATCAAATTTCCCATGTTTGGTCTTATCATGCGCATATACAGTTGCACACAATACTATTAAGTATTTTACCCGTGGCTTTTTACCATGCCACAATTCAAATGGTGTTCTTGCTTGCTTGCTTGATAGCTTTAGTTAGAGTCAAATTAATTAGGCGTGTCGCAGTAAGAACTGCTTCAACCCAAAAAACCTAGTTCAATCGAGCATTAGCCAACATTGCCCGCGCTCTTTCATTAATAGTTCTGATCATTCTTTCAAATACATCATTTTGTTGTGGAGTGTGGAACTGTCAAGTGAAAATTGATTTTCTTTTCAACACAGAAATCTTTCATCTCAATTGACAAATATTCTCTTCCATTGTCACAATATAAATTGACTATTTTTGTATCGAAATGAGCTTCACCTTTTGCTAAGAAATCTTTAAACATTGAGAATACATCAAATTTTCGTGATATTAAATATGATACACAATAATGAGTGAACTCGTCGATAAAAGTCACAAAATAATTTTTGTCCCAGCCGTACGAAAAATGGTCCTTCTCGTACCTATTTAACGGACGAAAAGTAACGTTATTTCGGCTCCAGAGCCTATGTAATTTTTTTTCGCTCGCCAGGACTTACTTTTCGCCCGCTGCGAGCATGGACCATAACAGTGGGGCCACCTCACTAGCTGAGCGTTCACCGCAACAAAGGATCAAGTGGAATTCAGAAAGCGACGTGTTTAGAAAAAAAGCCGGTGAATAAAATTTTTTTCTGAATTTCGTATTTCTTCTGTATTTCGTTTTGCATGATTTCTGCGGTTTGTGCAGATTTTGTGTTTTTATTCGCACTTTGATTTACGACCAATTTTTTGAAACTAAAGCAGTTTTTCTTTACGTGCTTCAATTTGTTACAGTGATAACATTTTAATTTTTTATTTGAATTAAAATGTTTCTTAAAATGTTTATTTTAATTTCTGTAATTATTTAAAAAAAAAGTAGACTCATTATCACGCCAAAATTCTTTTGTTGTACTGAAATCTTTTTTCTGAATATTTTCTCTGGTTACTGCTTGCAGAACTTTAGCATTTGTGTCACTATTTTGCTGTGATAATTTGACTTCATGATCCAGCAGCCTTTTATCCAACATCACATTATCCAAGGCTAATGTGATGTTGTCTTCTGATAATGTCTTTATAGCTGTCATCATACTATCATATGAAGGTGGAAGAGTCATTAGCAGTTGCATCACTTTTTGCGATTCTTTCAGTTGATCTCCCGCAGCTAATAATTTCGACACCAAATTCTCGAAAATCGCGGAATGAGTCCAAAGTTCACTGTCAATTTGCAATTTAAGTGCCGTCAGTTTTTTTCGGGTAGCCATTTGCGTCGCGATACTCTTACGTTCATAAACATTATCTAAGGATTGTAAAATCTGTTTGGATGTATTCTCGCGTTTCGCGAAACCAATCAACGCTTTCGGTTTGAAAACAAATAAGATCTTACTTTTTAATGTATTAAAAAATATAAAAATTATTGAAATATGATTAGTGATAATGATATTCAGTCAATTAAAATATAATCGGCAAAAATAGTCATTTCGGACTTTTGATTTGAATTTAGTTTTGTTTCTCCTCAAGAAGCATCGTTCTAGCAAGAAGGCCTAGGATCATTGGATACATTCTGAACTCAATATACGTAAACAATTTGTCTTTTAAAAACTGAAGATTTATCATTAATAAAGTTTGTTCTTATCTTGAATCTGATTCTCAATTCGCATTTTATATATTTAGAATTTTGAGATTAATTCATCAGAATATATTTAACTTTTATACAACGATGATTTAAAATTATTTTGGAAGTGAATCTAGTTTTGATGTCTGTTTTTTATAAATTAAATACATTTCTTTTGATTTAATAACAAATTTGAATACTGTGTAAGCGCCGCCAGGGAGATATCGGAAAATCAATTTCGGCACACGTTGAAGGGTATAAAATACATCGTGGAAACATAATTTCACCGTTTTCCGATATCAACTACCTGAGGAATACGCATTTGAATGCATGTGTCGAAATTAAGGTTATTTAGTTTTCTCATCTGGATAAGCTTCTCCAGGGAGGTATCGGAAAATCAACATCTGCAATTGATTTGTGGGTTAAAAATAGAGCATGGAATGTTTTAAGTAATAAAAAAAATTTCTTTTATCGAAACGTTCCGTTCTTGAGCTCTATAGTTTTTTTATAAGATATCCAATTCTGATGCAGGTATATTTCCACTGTCTTCGCTAAAAAATATTTGCGATCATTGACTCAAATAAGATCATATG
The DNA here is from genome assembly GCA_022817045.1 of Psix sp. ZL-2020. NCBI lineage: Eukaryota > Metazoa > Arthropoda > Insecta > Hymenoptera > Scelionidae > Psix > Psix sp. ZL-2020. Next base: position 3,135 of record JABFQD010005424.1, read on the forward strand.
AGGTAAACAGCAACGCATATCAAAATTTATTAAGAGAGCAACGAGTATTTTTCAGGTTACAGCAGTTTTTTTTAGAAAAGATCTCGTTCTGATGGATGCAGCTTGAATTATCATTTTAATTTTTGTTAGTTTGTTTTATGAATTTTGTTTGAGAAAAAAAATGAAAAAAAAAAACATAATAATACGTTTCAAAGGCATCCTTTGAAACAAATTTTTGCCTTCAAATTGCTTTCCTATGTGCAAAAGACTGTTAGTCAACAATCACAGGGCCCGCGTGAGAGTAATTACAGTCCTTAGAAATATAATTCAGAAATTCGATTGAATTTAAAAGTAGCTTAATCTCGACACTATTTCTGTGCGCGCCGTTTCGAAATACGCGATATCGCGATATACGATGAAAAGGTGCCTAAATGAGCACGAAAATGTTCTCCTCAGTTGGTATAATGTTAACTGCCGGATATCCCGCAATCAATTTTGTGATAGTTGAGATGCTGCTTGATTCCTGAATTTAAACGGAAAAATTTGTATTGTTACTCCGCTTTGTTTTGCCGTAGGCGGAATCGAGTTGCTTCGCTTTTGGATCCATTGCCCTGTTTTGTAAATTGCTTGCTTTTTTTGACGTCTTTTAGGTACAACCGCATTTCTTAGTTCTGTGTGAGAAACACTCGCTTTGTTTGGACCTCGCCGTCATCAATTGGAGATAAGGGCTGTGGTTCAATTCGCCCTGCAAAGGTGTCCAAGGTAAGTCGAGGTCCAATCCCTCTTGACCCTTTCTTCAAGACTCGAGAGGATCCTCACGAGTCGTCCTATCGCCCCACGTGGCTGAGGGCTTGTGTAATCTACTGCAGCTGAATTGCCTCATTTAATTATTGTTCATAATAGCTCTGGGGCTAAACTGCGTGTTAAAATTTAATTCAGTAAAACTTCGACAGTTGAACGTTTTATTAAAAGGCAAATTAATCTAATGAGGTTAGCGTAGTGATAGTATATTGAGTAACCATCAATTGCAGAAATTCTCCGTTGATAATTTTCTTAACATTTTCGAATTCTGAACCTCCGTGCAGATGAGGGCAGTTTGGCGCCAAAGTCAATAGTTGAATTAACTAACATCTGTCACTCATATGCTAACTAACCCTGCGAGTGTTTGAATGTAACGTAAACATCTCTTTCTTCTTTTCTGCGAATTTTTAATACGTGTGACACCCTTTTACATTGAGCAATCATTTGACTTCGTCAAGGGTAACGGTTACCGTAACTTCTTTGCGACATCCGTGCTAGCGCTACCTTCTTTGATTAGGGTTCGTTTTTAGCTCGCACTATATTACTTATGGTTTTGATTAGCGACAAATTTGCGATCTTGTTTGAAATTCATTTTGTGCTTGAAAATTTTCTTCATTTTGCTTAGCTAGTTTTTTTTATTTGCAACATTTTTTTCTTGTTAAGCTTTATTCCGCGCGTGAGAGTGGTTTATCAAGGGTACGCCAACGTAATTTCTTATTTTGCGATTCGTTAAAGGTTTGCTTCCCTTTTTGCCTTGTTAAATCGTGGGGTATGGATAAATAACAATCACAATTAACAACAAAAGTTCACATTTATTTAACACACGTTATACACATTAGGTTGTGAGTGGTTTGGTGTTCCAGCGGAGAAGAAGAATGAAAGAATGAGTGAGTGTGTTTATAAACACAAGGTTCACGTGTTGCAAAGCTACGGGGTTTACATGCACGGAAATGGAATTTTCTAGATGTTTCATACACAACATGCCTTATTCCCTTTTTGAAAGTTGTTTGTGTGCTGTCGAGACTTGAGATGAAGTTTACATTTATTGCATAAGATATGCGTGAATCGATTCCGCGGTAACCGTGCCAATCGTGGAGCGTCGGCAAAGTCGCGTTTTTCAAGTGTAGCAGCGATCGCAATTGTGTACTATAATTCATATGTCAACCATATTAAAAGAATCTTCATAAAGTTAAAAGGGTTTGCTTTAATTGGATTCTGCACGTGTTTCATAAATTTTCATAGCGTCACAAAATTAGTGACAGATCAAAATTGCTAAATTTATTATTTGCATATTAATGCTTTCCGAATCAAATTAAGGGTTTTTCTGCGCTTAACGCAAAGTTCCTTACAATTTTTATTCTGAATAACCTCCCACCTAACTCCTCTTATCATAACTATAGCAAACCATTAGAAATACAGTCCAAAATCAACGCGGATGGAACTCAACGAAGAGGTAGGAGAACATCTCGCAAAGAAGCCTCTGACGTAACCCTTTAAAAGTCAAACAGCGATTATTTTTTGAGATAAGGTTTAGAAAGGTAAAAAGCAACGTATATTAAAATTTAGTAAGGAAACAACGCATATTTTTTTAGAAGAAATCTCATTCTGACGGATGCAGGTTGAGTTTTCACTGTCTCCGCTAAAATATATTTGTGATGATTAATTCATATAAGGTCGAACAAGGTGAAATGCAACGCATATCAAAATTTAGTGAGGAAGCAACTCGCATTTTTCGAGATACAGCAGTTTTTTAAGAAGGAATCTAATTCTAACGGATGCAGTTTAAAGTTTCACCGTCTTTGTTAAGGGAGAATATACATATAGAACGGTCAGATTCATGCGTTTCTTCCCATAAGTGTAACTAAAAAGTATACGTTTAATATTTATAATAAAATATACCTTGGATTGTTCAATATTCTAAGAATGATTTAGAACGTTGAAATATTGATTTTGTTAATAAACAATTAAATGTTAATTAGTTTATTAAGACACCTTTTTTAAAAGTTGTTTGCGGTTGCTACGATATCTAAAATCGAAAATTAAATTCATGAATTTGAAGAAACTTTTGTATCGTATCAATGGTTTTATTTATACAATAAATATTTTCATTTTCTTCGCCTATTCATGATGAATAAAATGTTATGACAAAATGATACAGGAGTATTTTTAGAATTATAATCATAATTGATGACCCTTTATTTATCATAAATATAATATATGATTAAATAGTTTTTGCTAGGGACCACATTTAAACATGATTTTACACTAATTTGTATCATTTAGGGTTTACTTAAGTACTTAAGTACTTGCAAGTTTTTGAAACATATCATCGAGTGACCGTAAGTTAAAAATCAATGTCAACACACTGGTTTTTATTTATGAAAATAAATAAAAACTAATAATTTATACAATGATAAAATAAAGAAGGGATTCTAACTGAATCAATTTGTTATAAATTTATTTTCATTCTTAGACGAAGATGGTTCTTGGATGGCTCAAAATGTGGAAGAAATGAGAAAATTCTCGATTCTCGATATAAATAATGCACATTCTTTCACTAGGTATTTGAATCGTCATTTGAAATTTAGTTGTGTCTTTGATAACGAGGACTACAATTACATCTAGAAATGACTTGTTCATACAGCTTCTACCGTCTTTCTTTACCAGTATGTGTTCAAGAAAACACGTCATCGGCCTACAGTGCTCCAACGCTATGTAGTGAAAATATTTTGCAGCCTTCAACTAGGTATTTGAACAGCTTTTTGAGAACCAGTCGTTTTGTTGCTGTAGAGCGAGATTATTTCATCTATAAAAACAGAAAGCATGAATTTCACCACTTTTTCTTCTTTTTTTAGTAACTACCGTAACCTGATATGATCCACCAGCAGTAACATCTGCCCCTTCCAATAGTCGATCGCCGTATGACAAAGATTTTTCTCAGCCTTAGAATACGTTAACAACAACGAGTTAAAAATATTAAAAAACTATGAATATATCATCTATTAACACGGAAATATCATTATAGTACAATTGATAGTAGAATTTGGGAGGATTAGGATTACGAGGAATGGTACCAACATGTTGTTTACAAAACAAAAGTTAAAGTTTTGGCGTATTTAAGCACCCGAATGAAGGCGAAACAATTGCAGATGTGATGTACATCCGATCCATTAACTACGGTCGGAGAAAGGGCTGTATAACAATCTGATACAAGAAATGCTGTTGACCGACAAAGAAAAATATTTCAATTTCATGCGGATGACTCCTGAAATTGTTGATATTCTTCTACCTTATGTTCGACCATATTACGAAGATTCTAAATTATAGAGATGATGTCATATCTCCTGAAAAAAGATTAGCGCCAACTTTAAGGTACATAATTGAAAACTAAAAATATAAAACTTACTTTTTTTAAACAAACTTAGAATTTTATTTTGTATTGGATATTATAATATGTGGCTAACTCATAGAGATGAATTATACATATCTGGCTACTGGAGATACAATGGTGTCTTCATCATATGCATTCAGAATAGGGCACATGACGGTCTCATTAATTATAAGAGAGAGGTGCCTTGCTCTTTGGGATTGTTTATCAAAGAAATATTTGCCATATTCAACAGTAGAAAAATTTCAAAAAATTCTCGAAGATCTCTGGAACATGCCTCATTGTACGAGAGCAATAGATGGAAAACACATTGCAATACAGATAATTGACTTCAAGTATTTTGTTTCCTATTCTGCCCTCTGAAAGTGAGAAATTATGATCAACCACGACCCTGCGAGCCTTAAGTGCCTCCTTTCGATGTGTTAATTTTGATCAGATAGAATTTTAGCAATAAAAAATTAAGTTGATTTGTAAAAACTACCTGTTTTTCTGAACAAAAATTAAATGTATTCATTTATAACATAATTTAATGTTTATAATTAAATATTTCAATGTTATTAAATATAACTAAATATAATATATTTGTTTAATAACTTAATAATCAACATTAAATTCCGCATGTATTTTCTGTGTTATTACTGAAACAAATTTAGATTTTCTTTCTGATGGAAAGAAAATCCAGTCGTCCAAAGCTTTAGGACGAGGGATGTGTACCGATTCTTATCTTACGTATTTTTCGTTCCTGCTGGACGGCGTTAGCTCTTGCTTGTCTTGTGCGTCCTGGAATTTGCGATTAAATTAGATAAATGAAAAAAAATGAAAATTCACATACAACTGTACTTACAATTTCTTTCACTAAAGTGTCGCCTACTCTCGGCAACAACGGACATCTCATTTTCATTATCATCATCGTCTTGCTCTAAGTACAAAATATAAATTTTAGCCTTAATGAAATAACAATAAAACATTTAGTATAAAATATGATTTTTCCAAAATGCATGATAAATAGATTTTTTTATTGCTTTATATGACATAAGCGCCTTTTGTCTATAATGTCACATGTTTTCAGTGTTCCCAGCTTGTGAATAAGCAATAATGTTGAAAGAGAAAATCGTCGGTCAGTGGAGCGCTAGACCACTGCACTTCTAAAAGCAAATGCAACAATAGAGAACCTTATCATGACATTAAAAAAGTTAGATATGATAGCTAATTACAAAACTAGAAGATAGTCAGTTTACCTTAGAAAAAGTAATGCTTAACAGCAGATCAACGAGAGGTATGAATGTAAGCTAAGGTTTACGTTTTCTATTAGACAGTGGTTCTTGAACCACTAAATAAATAATTCATCTATATTCAAGTTATTATGTTAAAAATCTTATGAATTGAATTCATTCATTTCAGGTATATATAAGTATATGTTGTATTTATATTATCAAATTTTGCAAAATGTTCAATTGTTTACATATTACTTTTCGTATAGATAGCATTATTAAATTACTTTGAAACATCTCAGTTACTTCATCCCATAGAATAGTTTGTAAATTAATTGGTTTTTCTTTTAATGGCAACTTAGGATTCCATAACGATGGGCGTTTATGAACTTCTATAATGAAGTACTCATTTGAATTTATAGGTACATTTCCTAATACTTTTTGATTAATCTGAGAGTTCTTGTCAACGAATTTTATAAAGTTTATGAATATTAATGTTTAATATTTTGGTGAATATTAATGTATATGACCTTTGAGTCATATAAACAAAAAAGAAGTGGACTGTATGTTACAGTGATCCAGGCGTCATACGGCCGAGTGGCCGAAAGCTTTGTTAAAGGGCTTTGCTACAGGAAAATAAACGAGACTAGACAACTTCAAATCAAATTGACTAAACCATTTATTATTCGAATTAAATTTTTTTGATTTTTATTGGGATTTACATAAGGTACCTAAGATTAAAATACTGCGCGATAAATGGATTTAATATCATGTTAATATGTACGCTTGATAAATGTACGCTTGTCTGGACCTTGACAGTCGACTTACACCGAGAAATTCAGTTGCCAGTACTAACCTAAAACTGATGCAAATCTAAATTACGAAAAATCCCTGAGGCATCACCAGTAATGTGCCACTAGAGATGAGGGGAAGATTGCTCAAACCATAGGAGAAAGTATTGGCAAGCAACAGCACCCTCAATAGTTCGAATGGTTTGAAACCAGCGAGGTTCGACTCTATTTTGACTGTTCGTTCGATATCGAGCGGACGTTTAAACAGAGGCGGCAGGTAGAAAACGAACGAGGGTCAGTCAAGTGAAAGAAAAGTATATTATAAGCGATGATTTATGATTGTTTCCTTAGTTATCTCTTTTTTTACGATATCTTATCGAGTTTTATTTTTGAAAAGCCAACTCGATTCAAATAATAATTATTATTTTGAAATTTATTCGTTGAAATTAATTTATTATTATTCTGCGCTTGTCATTAACAATATTTTATATAAATAAAAAGCGAGGTCATGTAAAATGTGTTGTATTTTCTTTATTATTTTTTAATATTAAATTTGAATATTAAAAAATATTAATCACACATGCATTTATTTTTCTTTCAGCATGAAACGTAAAATTTTAATAATTTTCATACATAACTTTATCCATTTCATCAAGATTTTCTTTTAGAATATCAATCAAGCATGGTTTATTTTAGAATATTCAATAATTTTCAATTTGTTTTGAAAAAATTGAATTTTCAAAATTACAAGTGTTATTAATTTGTAGATGGGAAACTTAAAAATGGAGATATATCTGATATATATTTCTAAACGCAATCTGCGTCTAGCCTCTTCATAGACTGTTGAAGTATCATGCAAATGTATGAGTAAAACAAAGAGAGACTAATTTGCTTGTATGTTATAACAACTAGGGCAAACAAAGATACTTCTCTAATGAAAGAAAGAGTTTTTCATCGTGGGAGCAGTTCTTCAACAGTATCCACGAGATGCGCATCAACCTTTGAGATTTAAATGTAAGTCCCTAATCAATAATAAGGTTATTGGACCACTCGACAGCCCACTGCTTCAACTTGCTATTAAAAAAGTTTACATCAATATGAGCTTTCATGTCTTTGATTTATTTCATGAATTAGAAATTAGATTTACTTCCAATACATTTATATAAATATAAAACATGGAAATGAGGAGTTTAATTTATACCAGAATATATATATTAATTGTTTATTTTGAGGACAGAAAAATTTCGCATTCTAAATATAACTACTGTTTTTTATAAGTAGAGAGAAACTATGTGCTTGGATATGAAAACCTTTCTACAGTAAATTGCTACCGAATGTCATAATCTAGCTATTTTGAAAAACCTTGTCACTTACTAGCAATTTTTGATATCTTTTATATTTGAGATATTTCAAAGG
>JABFQD010005425.1:0-10720 GCA_022817045.1 Psix sp. ZL-2020
CATATTTTTAATAAATATTCATGCAATCTTTATTTTATCATTCCAACTTATGATACATCTGAAAATTGGCATATCATTCCATGGTAATTGATTAATATGATAATACTTTTTTCATGTAGCATAATTTGCCATACATCTTAATAGGTATAAACATTTCTTAAGAAAACAATAAAATTTTACCAAATACTCATTACATGCGTAAAATAAAAAGAACTTGATTCAAGATGTGAACAAAAACAAACTTCCATATATTCACGAAAAATAAATTATGTGTTAGATTCCAATTTCTATAACAAAGCCCTATACGAACGACTTCATAGATACAATTTTCACATTCTAAAAAACAGCCTATTAAACTGGACAATTTTTACTTGAAAAGTAAAGCAACAAATTCAATAGTATTTCTGAACATAAATTCAGGACAAAAAATGATGAGATTTTGATATAATATTATTTACGCCAAATCAGTTTAATTACTACTTTGACTTATGAACTTATTAATTCGGATTACAATTTTTAAGTATTTCGTTATTTATAATAAACTATATTTTTGTTTAATTCTACAGGTTATATGATACAACGTTATATATGAATTAAGAAATACATAAAAATATGACCTTATGAAAACAATACCAGCCATCTAAGCAGTTTTACAAGTGTCAATCATGCCATATCGTTTGTATTATATTTGGTTGTAAACGATACAAAAATAATTTATTTAATGATTTCCTGTGTTGCAAGTGATTATCAAATTGTATTATTTTATCATTTTTTAAATGGTATTGTCATTGTGTAACATTCGAAAACTTTCAATAATTAACATAAAATGTAAAAACATTTTTAAATTGATATTATTTTATTCAAAAAATATTTATGTAAATGTTGGCATAAACATTTTAAAACATCACCTACATTTAATTTCAAAAATTATTTTCTATGTCTTAAACTTATTGCCCATCAACTTTTGATATTATCAAAAATATGAAATATAACCATTATGGAATTATTCTATTTATACATATATAACCTTTGCAGAGAATAAAGTTGAAATTATTTTATTACAGAACAAAATCATTTTATTATCTATTAAAATATTATCTATAATTACTTAATTATATAATATTTTATTGTCATATTATTTAATTAAAAATTGAATTTATGAATCTTAGTTATTAAAACTTGAAAGTAGAAAAAAATATATACACTTAAAGAATGATTTTTTTCAAATATGGTAGGAAAAGTTTGTGTAATATTACTTTTTTGCGATTACTTGAGTAATTAAATTCAAATAAAATTTGTCTTATTATAATTTGAATCATATATCGGAAACATATGTTTCTTAATGATACATATAACATTCTAATTAAATACAACAATAATTCTCTTAATCACCGCTTACACAGTTTATGCATACTAGACTATTTCAAACACTTTGTATAATGACTGTTCAATCCGAATTTCCGATTTACTAACATGACAATGTAAACCATAGCTTACTTATCTTTATATACCAAAATTTCTGCTCAAGTGAGTCGAACAGAAAAGTAAATTTCGTAAACTTTGTATTACAACAGAACATCTGTAGTTCGTTTAGTTCTATGATTGTTATTATATATAACTGAAACAATGAAAGGAAATAAACATCGTGTTCACATATTGTCCTGAAATTTTAAAGAAAAACACAGGTTTGAAGTGACATATGCTTCAACAAACAATAAATAAAACAAATAACTTGATATAAATTACAAAAAAAACATAAAATATAATGTTATAGATATTTTACTTATTTAAAGTCTTAATAAATTATAATTTTATTTGTATCAATAAATAGCACTGATGTTTTCTTGTATATATCTTTAAAATAAATTTTATCAAATATTTAAGTGCCTAGGTAATAAATACTTAATTCCTGTGTATTTTCTATGTAGAAAGAAGTTTTTATAGAGTATTTTGAAAAATTTAATGACAAATGAGTTTACACTTGATCTTTTATATCGTCGGAAGTGGATTTTATGTTATTATACTTCAATCCAATTTTTAATTATTATAATAAAAATGTTATTACATAATTGTCTGTATTGAAAGAATTTTTTTTGCAAAGTAGACGTTATTCGTGATATATTGGGTTCATATTTTTGTGAAAAACATACTCGTTCAACGAATTTTTTTATAAACTTACTCTATATTGTAATTTATAATGATCAATAAAAATGCATAAAAGATGCGAAAACTTATATATCAATTTTATTATTCAACGTGAGAAAATGTTTATTAAATATTATAGTATTAACTGAAAAGTTATACCCTTATATCATTACCCTTATTAATTATAACAGTGGTAACCGTTATATATTTATCAAATGTTTTTCATATTTTTTTAGAATGTCAGATTTTCTTTCATATACTATTAAGTTCAATGAATGAATAATTCGATATTTGTTAATTGTTTTTAAATAAAGAAAAATACATCACGTTCATACATTTTAATTATTTACAGAACATCTATGAATTCTACAAATGCTCGCCTTCTAAAAAAAAAAAAGAACTTTTATCTTTGAATTAAATGAAATAGATAAAAGAAGCTCAGTGGTTTCAAAGACAAATTGCTGGGTCAATCTCACGTCGAAGATAAAAATGCTGGAGTTTTATCTCTTAAGTAAACTTGAATTCGGTCAACTATTTTCTGTTCTAAGAAGATATTAAATTCATAAGGGGAACCAAATTACAATTAGTGCTATTGACTGAGAACTCAAAAAAAAAACTTTTAGAAAAGAAGTAATTCCGTTTAAGTGTATTATACATCACTAGTTTTCCTTCCCATTTTATAAATACACTGATTTTTAAAGTTAAGCTTAATGGAATGTATGAGTCTTCATATTTTCCATTAATTTTATATAATTTATTTGTCTGTTTAGAATATAAATCTTTTTAGTTTGTTAGATTTAATTACGTAGTTTTCACCTTTTGAAAATGTTTAATATTATCAGAATATATATAGTTATAGTAGCAGTTCTAAGAATTTTCTCATGAAATATCAATTTTGTTTAATGAATACGATACAGACAAACTATCCATTATATTTAGATTTTTTATATACTTTTATGAAGAAAAATACACTTTAAATCGGATATTACATGTTATTTTTGTCTTATTGTTTAACTTTTTAATTTCTCATATTCTCAAACATCCAAGAGCCAGTTTAACATATAGTCCAAAGTTTATATTACGTAAATATTCCATCATTAAACATTTATTATACATTTTGTTTCAAAATACCATTTGAAACACGATAGTTGTTTAAAATAATATATTCGAGAAAATAATTGCATGTTATATGAACAACAATAATCTTTTTTGAGATGAAGGTATTAATTTAAGTGTCCAAAAAGAGGCTAGCTTCTGAGACGCATAAAATTCAAGACACACAAATCTCGTTACAATTCTATTGTAAAATTTTACGCTTGTCTTAAAATATTATATTTCTCTCATAGCAGTAGACAATATTTCTCATTAAAAATCTATTTCAAGTCCTTTTTTTAGTAGTGTCACAGCCAAAAGTTTTTGTACCAGCAAAATGACAATTTTTGTTCTAGGCAAAAAAATGTATTAATATTGTATTTAAATATATTAATTAATTATTATTATAAGATGATAATTTTTTTAAAAAATATTTTACTAAGAAAGTTTTGCAAATATCTGTTAATCTGAAACATTTATTATAATCAACTAATATCATTCCTAAGGAAGCTTCGCCTTATCAAAGATTCAGATTATGTACTGTACTCTCGGGTAATTACCTTGTTTTAAACCCCCATATCATTTCGCACCTTTCTTTACTCTGCTCCAACTCCCAAAAAAGTTTCAGGTTATAAATCTATGCTTCGACATTATCGAACTAAAAGCGAAAATTTGTAGCGCAAGACCACGATTTGAACCTTAACCTTGTTGTTCTTGACCACATGATTGAGGCTTCTGAAGCTTCGCTCGAAAAGGAGCTGGATAGCAAGACCTACTGTCAGTTCTAAGGCTAGTCTATTTGAACCAATTCCTCGGCGTTTGATGCTGATTGACGTTTCATCCCTGAAGCAGCACTGCTATAGTCAGCTGTTAATATTGGCATTGTCGAGAATCAGGTACGTCTCGATTATAAATTTTTTTAGAAGAAGGCTTGTGTAAGAACACTTTTTAGCAATGAGACATCGTCTCATTACATCACCGTTAGTCTCACCGGCTTATACCATAGCTGGTTAGGTTAATCCAGTAAAAACAGCCGTGAATTGACATTTTATCAATTTAAAATCTATGTAAACTTTGGAGAAATACTTTCGATTAATACTTTAATCGATTAATGAATAATTATGGAATAAATTTAATAACTAAATTATATGAATTAAAAATTATTCTGTTGTTAAAAATATGAAATGTGGTAATATAACCTACAATATATATGTTTCTGTTTAAGAGGAGTATTTAATATCAAAATATTAGAGTATTTTTCACTTTAAATAAACACAATTATTATTCTTTTAAACTGTTGTTTCATTTTTAGAATTTACAACAAAATTTGAAAACTTATAATTATTACTTAAATACACTGCGCGTAAATAAAGCCACCTAGTCAAGGTCGAAAGTTTGCAATTTATCAACCAAACATATATTCTGTAATTTTCATAGAAATAATTGACTTTTTTTAAATTACAGTTGAATTTTCTTATTTTGAATCGTTATAAACAATTTTCGGAACAACAGGTGGACTTAGTACTGTAAACAAAACAAAATTTTAAATAAAATTTTTCCGAAAATATGTACAGGAAAAAAAGTTTACCTTAACCTACTTATACCTATATTTTTTATGATGGATTATAAAAATTTATAATTTTTTAAACAAAATGAAAAAATTTTACTTTCCTCATGAAAAATGGCAGAATTATAGCCAATCGAAAATAATGTTGCATTTTCGTACTTTTTTCTGTGTTACTGAAGAAAATCATACAGTATTCGATAAATCAAATTTAAAATAATACAGAACTATGTTAATTAAAATTAAAGAAAGGCAATAACTCTATTTTGTTGATAAGACAGTTCACTAATAAGGTATTAACACAATCATATATACTAGTCGATAGAACTAAGCTGAAATTTGTTGAATCTAGAGTTTTGTGAATTAAGCCATATCAAAGCATCGCTCATAAGTATAAGAACAAAGAAAGAATAGTTTTTACGGGATTTATGAGCATTCATAATAAGTGGTGTAACTTGACGGGCTCAAGATTATTTGAATGATGATTAAAAATAAAAAATTTGTTGAAAATTGAATTATCTTTTGAATAAATGATTAATTATATAATAAATAAAAATATGATGCTTGATTATTCGAATACTTATACTAAGATTACATATCACAAATATTGGACCTGAGCGAAAAAACTACTTCTATTCGATACTAATTTTTATCTCTTCAATTATCGAATTTCTATATTAAATATCATTTAATTGTCTAAAGAAAAAAATACTAAGCACTTTTATATAGCACTGTTGACTAAATCATTACGTTAAAGTTCTTTTTCCTTTCTATTATTGAATTTTAGCGGTGGTTAGTCTTGCTTAACGCTTACTTTCATTCAAAGTGACACCAAGCTGCTAAAAACCAAACGATTAACGCTGGCATCGAGGCTATGGAGGTCAAAAGAGTAACAGAGTTCGATGTAACACTTATAATCGTGACTCATAGGTGCCAGAGGAACAGAGTCATAATCAAAAGAGACTAATTAACTGTTAGCGTTCTCTGTACTGGTCCACCTATTTTGGCATCGCGAGTTCCAAGCTTAATTAAAAAAAATGTTTTTATAGCTTTTTTCTCTTTTTCAGAAAGTAGTGATTTATTCAGAATTTCCGTTCTGGCAGCCTTTTTCAGATCACTTGGAGTTAGCATAAACTTTTCATCCGTTCGCTAATTCTTATTATTTATTTAATTTAGTAATTTAAATAAAAAAATTGAAATTACCGCCACCTATCGAAGTCACTTTAATTATTTTTTTAATTACCGATTGCGAATTCGCTCCCAACATCTATATTGTGATTCTCAAAATTCGATTGATATTAAATTCAGTATCGCCCTCTAGTCGCTCGCGACGGCCTGTCCAGCAGTGTGAGGTTACATTTCCCATTGTTGTGGAAGCTGGTGGCTAGACAAACGTCTCGTGGATAAGTTGTAACAGTTTATAAAACAAGTCAAGTATCTCTATCTCTTCTTATATTCTCCCAGTTTTCATAAACCCTAAAGCTAATGGTTAATGTGAATTTCAGACAGTAATAAAAAGCTTAAATACATTATCAATTCTTATGTAAATGGAACAATTATTACAGCTGTCTCACTAATTTAATATCAAATATAAGCCGACTATAAGTTGGAGTTTTGGTTAGTGATAAACATTGTGAACTCTAGTCTTCCGTTTTCTTTTTAAGTATATTTCAACTGTGAAATTATAATTGACATCGCGGAATTATGATATGATAACCACTGAACTATGAAGACAGCATTAATGTACTTGATGTATATATTGTGTTTTATTTTAAACCATGTACTTCCCATGTAGAAATTACCAACGTCGTACCGAAGTCTACAACTGATTTTTCGTTGGTTCAATTTCAGCTGGTAATTTTGGCAAGTCCAACTTACACCAATATTAAATCAATTGATCTGCCAAAGCTGCTTTATTATTGGTTTTATATAATAGTTTAACTTCGCAGTAAGTAGTAAGAGTAGTAATAGTAAGATTCGCTATTATATTTAAATATCGATTAAAAATATATATTATTAGAAAGAAATAGACATTTTATCTAATAATTATTAACGATTGAATGCTTCAAATATATATACATTCGTGATGGTTATAAAATTGATTTTTAGAATAAAAAAATAATTATTAGATTTAAACCATATGCTTAATTCAACTTTTAAGAATGTAGTAATGATATTATAATTCGCTTATCATGCACTTGGGTATACATCGCTTTTTTGCAGACTGATTTCAAAGGTATTTCAAAATACAAACGTTGTCCAGATGTAACAACTTCAAAGTCATACCGTTTAATTGAATATAATCAAAGTTGATCCGGTTTTCTTCGGTATTCGCGATATTTACAGCTGGAATATTCGTTTTTCTTTTTAACGGACATATTAACGGGTATCGATCTTTCACTGAATCGGCAGTTGCGTTTCGTAACTCATTAAAACGTCTTGAAATTAGAGCGATTGGCTTTGTAATTGACCTGAAGAATCGTTTTATGACACCAAGACAACTCTCAAAAATGAACACTGAATTTTGTTCATTTGAACATTCCAACTTTTCAACATCGTCTGGCAAATGAATAAGATCGTCTGTGATGCACTTCCATAATAGTGAATTCTCGTTATTTCATCTTTAAACAGATAATATTGTAAACTCATTTATAAATAGATATATTTAATAGAATGCATTTCAAAAAAAGGAGCACGTGTTTTGCAGATTGAGGACTCTTCACCTGATTCAACTGTATCAACTATATCTTTAGGGCAAGCCGATGATGACGAAATGCTGACTACCACTGAACAAGGCAAATATCTGTATTCATTATATAAGTGTATTTTTTGGCAAAGATCGTATAAGTTGAAATTCACAATTAAAAAACTGTTTTAAATCACTATTGATTATTATGATATTTCCCCCTTTTTAAGAAGATAATAATTTTTATTATATATATTATTTTGTTATAGAATTGAATCATGAATAATTTCAAAAAATCAATCAAAATAATTTTTAAATGTATTTTGAATTCTACTTTATGAATTTGTTAACGGACAAACAGAAATCAAAGGGAAATTGTCTATCAAAGGGGAATATTGTCTTTTGTGATTATAAAAATTAATCAAAATGAATGATTTGATACTGTCATCATATCGAATTTCTCGATATCAAAGTTTTTTTATAACTAAAAATTACCGTGTTAATTAATTTCTATGCAAAAATTTTTATTTCATACAGTCCCGTTATCAAAATCGATCGGCCCAGCTTACTATGATAAAAACAAGGAAGCTTTGGACTGCGAAAAACAAGACTGATGGAAAGAGTCCATTGATGTACAGCAATTGGGTAAGATTTTGTCTGACTTTGTATTCAATTTATCGGTAAAAATTTAAAGCAAAAAATTTCGTTTTAGAACTATTATTTCAGAAAATCATAAAACATATGGAAGACCAGGCCAAACTAATTCAAGGATATATTATTAACGGCAAAAGAAGCATACTTCAACAATTGACACTAACCATAAGAAATTGCTACGTATGATTGATGTAGCTAAAGGGCCATTGTAAACTAACTTTTTGGACTTATTTTTCCGATCAAAATTTTTGAGGAATTCGAGGCTTATGATCAACTGATCACCTAAGATGAAGAAAAGAGAACTGCACTTGTAAGATTTTTTATATTTAGAATTAGAAATAATCTTGCTGTGTTACATTTAATATGTACAGTTTATAAACTTTATTTTCACTCCTGTTTAATCTATTCCATTTTTGGATTACGATTGGATTTTTCCAAACATTTTTCAGAGTAAATATCTGTAACTTACAAAAATTCTTGAAGACGATAATTTTGTTCCTTTTTTTTCACCTCATGAAAAGTAACAATTTTTGATGTAATTTTTTTTTAAATTGTTTGATTCCGAACATTGAATCAGGTGGGATTATTAAGATAAGTGGAGTTTTTTTTGGCATTATTTATTTTAGGTTTAGAAATTAAGTTCAAATTAAATTCATTATATTGTATTTCGGGTTTTTTTAATTATTTCAATTTCATATTTCGTTTTTATCGCATGGTATAATTTTATAAAAAACTTGTTTTTCATCAAATAGTTATTCGAGCGTCACAGTAACCCTAATTTGTCAATATAAAATAGTATTTAGTTATCCTATTACTTTATATTTACAGGTTTCGCTTGTAAATAATTATTCTATTGCTGCAATTAATTACGAAGAAATGATTCAGAAATGCTTGCAGTACATTCTGAGCAAAACAGTGCAGCAAAACTACAAAGCATCAAGCTGTGAATATAAGAATAACAAAAAAGATTTCACTGCGACTGGAGTGTAAAAATGTTTGGGAGGTAGCTAGTAAAATGACTTTTTAAAATTATGTATGTAACGAATTTTATAGTATCGATTTTTTTCAATTATTTTGAATGAAAAATAAGAAACAACCCCTGATTTCATAAAATCGCGACTCAAGCAACACAAAACTGATTAGTGTTAGTATTTGTGTACGCAAATGTATTTCTTTTTAAATCTTTCTTTTGCTATTTTTTTTAAATAATTAAAATTACAATTATATAATTAGAAAAAGAATTGATATCATTAGATGTATTCACTTTGTCAAAAATCTTCTTTGATAGAATAAAATATATAGTTTAATCGAAAATTGTTATTTCATTTGAAATATTCATTTCATTAAATTTAACAATTAAAATAGTAAAACAATGTTGGACTACAATATTTAACTTATGTTAGTTATCATTCATGAGTCAAAATTGACTAGTAATATTTGACTTTTATTGGTTGCCATAAATAAACCAATATTGACTAGAAATATTAAACTTCCATTGGTTACCATAGTTTAACCAATATTGTATGGAAATACTGGCTCGGAGTTTTATCCCAGAAATACACCACTGTTGGATCCAGCATTGGCAACCAATATCAGACAAACGTTTCTAGTATTGGCGTAACGTCGTTTTGGACGTTATTTTCAAAATGGATTCGTATCACACCGCGCAGGCTTATATCATTTATCTCTAGGAGGTAGAAAGGCTATAGTAGGTACTGGAATCTTAACCTTGACTCATCTAGCTGATGAGGTAATAACCAATAAGGGTGTCCCCCAAATTCAAACCAAACTCACCAACCATGTGCATTTCTAAAGATTTAAGAGTTCATTATATGTCTAATGGTTTTACCTTTTTGTACATTCAACTTAATGTTTCGAAAGCTATCAGTAAATTAGGTTTTGTTTCGTATAATTTTAAGTTGATTAAATCTTCTTCGATAGTTAAAACACTTTAAATTACTTTAGTGCGGTCGATATGAGAATTTACATCTTTTATATGGAACCCTTACACAGCCAAAAGTATCTAATTATTTAAAAAGTATATCTAATTATTTAAAAGTGTATCTAATTCTTGAAAGTATATTAATCTAAATATGAAAAAGCCTTTTCTCGTTATAATCACAATTAGTCTTCTGTTTTGACTGTAGTCCAATTCCATACTCTTGAGAACAATTCGTTCTATGATTTGAAACTTTTACACGCTCTATTTAAAAATTGTAGTCTTTCTTTAAATATTTTCAATTCTATTACTTTGAATTTACCTTATTTACACACTAGATCTCTGTTCTTCAAAACATTATTTTATAGAGGTGACGATTGCTACCGTAACTTTATCAAGAGCATTGTTGATTCTACTAATTTCATTTTATTGTCGGAAAAATTTTGTACTCTTTGTTATTTTTCCTTAATTTTTTACGTTTCAATATTCGTTAAATTGTATGTTCGTATAACACTCTCTACGTTAGTATATTTTATTTAACTTTAATGTATTAGTGTTTATTATAATAATTGTAATTATTTTATTAATTCCCTGGGTTTTTATTACTTCAATTTCATTAATTTTTTTTATTTTTTCCCAT
>JABFQD010005426.1:0-10719 GCA_022817045.1 Psix sp. ZL-2020
ATTTTTTAAATTGCATTTTTGAAGTAATTCGATATATAGTACAAAAATATATTACAAAATCTGTTTCCAAAAATTAATTAATTAGTAATGCTGTTAAAATGAAAAACTGGAACATAAAATAAAATCATGTTTACGAATACATATTTAAAAAAATCTAGAGAATACATGTGATAATATAACATATATATGATAATATATATGTATTGTATATAATAATATTATATTCAATAAAATAATCAAAATACCTAATAATTAGTGACAGAAATAATTATAAGTAATTTGATTAAAAAAAATGCAGTTACTATTAATCAAAAAATAAAAATAATCAAAATAAAAAAGGAAATATTACATTATCCCGAAATTCAGGACGCCAATCTGGAGGTTAAACGTTGCTTCATGATGATGATTTAAACAGAAAGGTTATTAATATATAAAAAATTTGAAAAAGTTATTCGAATGAATTTTTTGATAAACTACGGCTAATTTATCACTTCCATCATTTTTAAATTTGAATTGCAGATATCTTGGATGAAGTTCAAAACACCAAAGGAAAGCAGTAAAAATAAAATAATGCAGTGCTTACAAAAAACTATAAAAAATCGGAGTGATTGTATTGAAAAAGAAAATCCTACGATATCTCAGGTATAATACCTGATGGTGAGAAAAAAAATATGTATCAGTTGTATATGTGTATTTGGAACGAGCCTGACGTCACGCAACGCCCGCCTGTTCTCCCGGCTCTTTTGTGTGATAGTTAAGAAAAGAAGTAAGTGACTTGCCTTCGTGTTTTCTCTTCGCCGGCTCGCGGTGCCGGCGGGAACATGTCGGTGGAATATTTTTTGTAATAACCGTAACAAAAAACTGATATGCATAATATATTAATACATTTAGAAAATTATATGCATAATTTGACAATTGAAATAAACATAATAAATTTCTCAAGTAAGCAATTTCAAGGATTTTTTCGGCACTAAATCTAAACCATGCAATAGCTTCTCGACGAAAAAACGGTTATGTTCGATTATCAAATCCAGTTCCAATCAACTAACTCATATACTAGTAACAATGTCTTGAATGAGTGATATTTTTGTAATTATTTTCATTAGCATAATTTATTTTTATAACTAAGCAATTTGCAGAACTTGTTCGTCAACTATTCTAATTTTGACACATCAAGTAACCATAACTTTTTTCCTAATAAACCAATCGTCGCGATTGTTTTCCTAACACATTTAGGGCGCTTGAAAGCTTATTTTGACCATTAAAACACTAATCTGAGAGCACCGGCTTCCGTTTCAACCCTTGGCGCCGCTCGCATTCATATAAATAAATTCACAAACATATGTTTATTAAATTGAATCTTTTAGTTTGGTTCGATTGATTTCACAAATGGTTAATTGTTGAAATATAAGGTTTAAAGATGAAGGAATTGCATTTAATTCAATCTCGTGTGTAATTTTCTGAATTTATATATAGCTAAATCACATCTATTCTGTAATTCACATATCACACGGGTGTTTGTAAACACCCACCATACTACAAAATGTTGAGCTTCTAGCCTCAGCTAGATAACTTAATCGAAAGGGAAAGAAGTTCTTTTTGTCTCTAACAAATATTATTCCCGCGTTGAAGTTCGGTTTTTAAGTTGTGTCCCGGTGTAGGTGCACTAGGACAAAACCAGTGAAGCCGAGTATCTGGAGCATACCAACTCAACCACAGTGTAATAAAGTGGGTAAAGACACTTTTCCGCCGTGTGTTCTTCGTCCTCAAGAAAGAGCTATTAAGCGCATTCAATCACACACTGCTATAGTATCTTAATATTCTTAATCTCATATCAGGGCAATTATTAAGAGTGTCGATAAAATTAACGTTTTGACTTTGTTACTACAAGTTCACTTGTTAATTGAATTGCTTATATAGTTAAAGCCATCACAAGCGGGTTTGTTGAATTCACCAGAACCTTGCAACTTAAAAGTCTTGAGTTGAAATTCATCTTATTAATTGAGATTCATATTTTAATTTAAGGTTAAAGCACGTGTTGGCTAAGTGATAATTGCCTTGAGTCAAACCTCACACATTTCATGCAAGATTCATATGATAATAATAAGAAGATGATCGCGGAGTGATGAATCGTCATATCATGCGTTTTATCAATTAGACAATATTGCAAACTGATGGCCACATGCCCCACACACAACCCCTATGAATTCGCTTATAATTTTTCTGGCTTGGTTCAACGTTATTAAAGCTAGTTATAAGACGGTGCAGTGACTTTAGTTGTATTATATTTTCTGGATCGCGATATTTGTTAGATACAAGCGAGTGTACTTATTTATCCTTGTCTCAATGCTTGATAAATTAACTTGCATTATGAGAGGTGTTTAAAAATTGAATTCAGTGCATTAGGTTGCATCAAATTATATTCCGATTAGTATCATTTCAAGTATAAATATGTAGCTACTTTATTTTATTTAAGTTGAGTTTGATTGACTTTAAGCGTTGTAAAATTTAATTTGATAGAGCACTTCTGCATGGTTTGTCTTTCGACCACTGCGGCGCTGGTGCCTTTTTCTGAGTGAGCTTTAATTGCATTGTAACTCCGCGCTTAGGATTGATTATTTTAAACAGTACTATTGATACTCAAATTGTGAATTTATTTGCGTATTGCATGATGAGGGAACTCCGCAAGGTATCTATTTGTATTAGCATAATCTGAGTTACAATAAAAGAAAGACAGGGTTTTACCTTGGTGGGACTAGCTTATAGATTGATGATCAGCTTGAAGATCTAATTTTATTTCCATTTTACTTTCTTATTTAGTAATAGCAATTAACGTCCCACTAAGGTTTCCCTGCGCATAAAGCGCAAACTTTCTATGTATTTAGTTTTATCCTTCACTGAGCACTAATTTAATTCACTATTGTTCACCATCATTGTTAATTATTCAAGAGTATTACAATTGTGTTTAAAGATTTCGATAAGGCTTACATACACATACTAAAACTTCACTACACGAGCTTGTTTACCTGAGACATAGTTAATAAGTACTCACAGGTAAGAGGAAGATTCTTACGTCGTATTTACACCTTATACTTCAAACATTAATATTTTTTTGTCATTATTCTGATGAAGATATCGGTATCTTTTAGACAATTATTAACATTTTGAAAAAAATGTTACGATTTGGCGGTTTCTTAAATAAAGGAAAAATTCAAAATAAATTTTGCTCCATATTTTGAGGAAAGGTTACAATAATTTAGATCGATTATTTCGATCGAAACAGAAATGATGTTGCGAATATTTATTGTTAACTTTGCACAATCAAAAAATTTGTACCAGAAACTGAGCCGTCAGTAGTAATAATTTTATTTTGTTGTAACAAGTATAGAAATCATTACAAATGTTTTATGCTATGAAAAATTATATATATTGAAGAATGTGTATGTTTTTCATGTCATATAATTTTTTATTGCATTTAACGTTACCTGTAAGTTATGTAATTGAAAAATTTCTATATTGTTAACAGTCTTGTTACTGATTTATTATTAATTTTTTATAAATCAATTTATACTTGAAAAAATAAAATCATTTTATTTCATTTAATCAATTTAGAGTTTTCTTCTCAATAATTAATTTGCCATTTCTAGGAACTAATAATAAAACACTGTTTTAATGACGTTTCGGAATTTTATTATTCCTTCTTCAGATTTGTAGTTTGTTACATTTTAATTTTTTGTTTTTACATTGTAATTTTTAATTGTGCATTATGTACATTAATATTTTCTATTCTACATATCTATCTATATGTAGTACAACATGGAATAGTTTCGTTCATCAACATGGAAAGTGTTTCATTATTAGTTCCTAGAAATGGCAAATTAATTATAGAGAAGAAAACTCTCAATTGATTAAATAAAACTAAAAAGGAACAATCATTCTAATTGTAAAATGAAAATTCACAAAAGAGAAAAAAAATCATTTTATTTCAATTTCAGGTACAGTCCTTTTCCCAATGTTTTTTTGATAAACTTATTTTCATTTGAAAGATACCAATCTTGTATTGTTTTTAAGCTTTGTTTGTTTTATTTTATAAGTAATAATAAGTGTTTCATAAGATTTTTCATTCTTATTAGAATATTATTATATATCAAATGAAGTTTATATTTGTACATGAACTTGATTAGCAATATTATTGTTCAAAACCAGTACTAACAATTGGTTTTATTAAAACATTGCATTTAGTCATAGTATTTTAAACTGCATTTATTAATTGTAAAAATGCACCCTAATGAGATTTGAAATTGTGTTATCAGTAACCAACAAATTAACCATTGTTGTTGATGGTGGCGTTTGCTTTTTGTGTAATAAAAGTTATATAATTAAAGTAACCAGTGATTGTATTTGTAATTTAACGTTTCGCTAAAGTGTAAACATAGTAAAGTAGCATTTTATCGATAAATCTATTGCACTATTATCATTAATTTTTTAATTTCATTGTTGCTGATTGTTGTTGTCACTTTGGAAAAATTTGATCATATCTTGCCTCATTTCTGTGGGCAAATTACGATACTTTGATCACATTTCGATTTTTTTAACGAAAATATATTAAATAAACATTTTACTGATT
This sequence comes from Psix sp. ZL-2020, assembly GCA_022817045.1. NCBI lineage: Eukaryota > Metazoa > Arthropoda > Insecta > Hymenoptera > Scelionidae > Psix > Psix sp. ZL-2020. The sequence goes on from JABFQD010005426.1 coordinate 4,628, forward strand.
AATTTATTGTATAAGCGCACAATAATTGCAATAAATAAAAGGACTGTAGCGGACAAAGTTTTATTTTTGCTTTGAAATGTCGGAAGGCATTGGTGAAGTTTCTAATAAAAAAGTAAATATGTGTTTTAAAACAATGACTTGAAGATGAACAATACAAGACATGGATTCGCAAAGTTGAAAATGACGAAACGAAATTTCATTGTATTCTTTGCAATCGCGATTTCGTTTACAGAAGTGGCCATATCAAAAGACATAACGAAAGCCACGGAAAAAAGAAACTTGACCGTTCATCAGAACATACAACAAATTGTAAAAAAGTGAAATTTTGCAAAAAATGGTTAGACGACAAGAGATTTAAACCATGTTTATGTAAATTCGTCAACAATCCATTTTCACTTGATATTAACGCTGAAACATTTATTTAGAAAAGACAAGCTGTGAAAATTCGTTTTGCAGCTTTGATTGCTGAAAGCAATGTTTCTGCATGGCTGCAACGCAATTTGCAGAATTTTTTTAAAGCATTAGTTCGGAAGATGTCATTGAAGGGATAAAAATCGGTCGCAGAAAATTGCAATACATTTTAAAAAATGTATTGCAAAATATTGTGTCCGGTGGAAATCCATAACTTGACAAAATGTTTGCATGAAACCAAATATTCGATTTTCATTGATGAAACGTTAGATTTGAGAAACAAAAAATAGATAGCAGTTGTGAGGTATGTACATCCAAGAACTTCTGAATGGACAATTTAATTGTTAGAATTATTTTAACTTGACACCCAAAATTGTTCTGTTATTAAATTATTCGAAGCAAAAAGATCGTCAAAAAGACGATGCACACATTTAGCATTCGCTTCAACAAAATCATCGGAATATCATGTTATAATGCATCCATTATGGCAAGTCGAAACAAATCATTTTGCACTTTACGGAGAAATGTTTGTAAGGATGTTATGATTTTCCCATGTCCTTGTCGTTCAAAGTACTTTAATTACTAGTGCTGCTTGCAAATAAGTTCCCGACGTTTGCGAAGATTTACTAAAAAAGATCTCCATTTTCTTCAGCATTAGCCCGAAACGACATACGATTTTCAGAAAAATGCAACAGTTTTTTTTAAAACAATCTGCGACAAATTTTGAAATTGTCAAACTTGTTGGTTGTCTCGTTCTGCATGCATACAAAGAGTATTGGAAAATTAAGAAACGTTATTGATATATCTTCCAGAAATGTCGGTTAATGATGAATATACAACTGTCCAAACTCTTCTTAATATAATGCAGAATCGAGTGACAAAAGCATACATCTATTTTTTGAATTATGCTTTTAAAGAATTTCATTACTTGAAAGTTAAGTTTCAAGCAACTGAAACTCGCATTCGTGTCCTTCAGCTGTCTTCTGCTAAGTTTTTGCAAGGATCAATAAGACAATTTATTCAACCAAGCATTCTAAAAAATATGAATGCAATACGCAATGTAGTTTTTGTTCAAAAATTGTTCAGTTGTCTCTGCATAAGGTTTCGGTTGGATTTAACTGAAGAACAGTTTGACTCAAATTACTGGAATAAGGTCAGAATAATCTTCATGATGAAATCCGGAAACAATGTCTCCAGATTTACATTACAGCAGCGAACGAAATTCGCAAAAGATTACCTTTTGATGACACGTTTTTGAGACAGTTACTTGTTTTGCAACCAAAGTTTGCACTGTCTTCAGACAATAGGAATAAAAGTGTACATGTTGTCGAATCTATTGTGAAGGAAATTGGAGGCATTGATCTTGATGTTTTGAAAAAAGTGTGGCAATTATTGTCAAATATATTTTCAATGCAACAGCATCTCAACATCTTGCATATGACTTTCGACGAGATGTGGAAAGCTGTTCTTTCAAAATGTGAAAGTGAGAACAAAGTAAAATTTTCTCAGCTGCGCAGTCTAGTTCACATTGTGAGTTGTCGCGGCCGTAGTCATGGAAGTAGTTGCGGCCGTGACCACCCCTCACACCCTAAGGTAACCGCGTTCCGAGACGGTCTGGTTCTCTGGAGTAACAACACAAATTTATGGCGTTGCAAAGATTTTTTGATGAGGCAATGAAGCTAAGCAGGTATTCTTTCGAATCCATCCTCCTCGGAGACGGCGAAAATAGGATAGACAATGACGTGGTGAAAAATTTGACAAAGCCCTCCGACACGGTAATTTTGATCACTAGAGGCCAGGGAGTCATTAGAAACATGGAGAAGGCGTTGGATCATCAGAGAAATGTCTCCATGGACATAAAGCAAGGAGTCGCTGCTTTGGGCGAAATTCTCGACGAGATGGCTTTCATTCTCCGGAGTCGAACAACGAAAACGGTTGCAACAAGTCCAGTGAGACACAATGAGCATGCAGAAATGCCTCTTTTTGGCCCTCCGAGACAAAAGAGAACAGCCACAAGCTCCGCCAAAAAAGATGACGGAAAACGTAAGAGCGAAGATTAGACCCTGGTAGAGTCCAAATCCAAAAAGAAAGAAGAAAAGAAAGAAAAGGCGAAACCCGCTTCAGGAGATGCGCTGCCCACTGATGGAAACTGGCCCTGCAGGATGGGAAAGCAAAGGCGAAATAGGAGAGGCAGGAGATAATAGCTGGCACCACAGCCAAAACGAAAACGGCGGACAAGAAGAAGAAGGTGAGACCCAATGCCGTTATAATCGAACCGTAAGGTGAGACCCGAAGAAAGCGGCGGACATCCAAGCCATCCGTCAAACTCGGAACTGAGCCATACTCATAGAGCTTAAACATGGCACAACCGACAAGACAAGAAGATCTTTCGGCGAAGCTCTGAAAAAAGCGGTAGGCGAATCTGACTCAGTCAAAGTGGTGATCCCACGCACCAACCTTAAGATTCGGGACTTGAATTGCGCCACGACGGAAGAAGATATCAGGGAAGCGGTCAAGCGCGACTACAGTGACTACAGGAGTTAATTTCATCCGTTTAAGTCCCGGAGAAAGAAGTATAGCGCCAAATCCAATGGAACCAGACTGAGTAACTCTCTCCTTAATTCCTCCAAAATTGCCGTCATTTAACGTGAGAGTAACTTGATATGGCTTAGAAATGAAATTGCTGAGCTGCAATTGCAAGAAGCTGATTTTGGCTGATGACGATGACCCGGCCGAGATTCAGCGCCGCAACGGTCGAATTCAAACGAACTTACCGTTTTCGCCGTGCTAGCCTGTCGTTTTGCCGCTCTCCATTTCGCCTTTTTTAGCCCTATTCTCTTATTGCCACTTACCTTGCAGTTTTGTGTCCCAAGTTGTGCTGAATCATAACTCGTATCAGTTGTCCGTCGCAACCTTCGAGCAAGCACCTACAGATGGCGTGCTTGATACTATGCGCAACTTTCCGCAATTGATTTAACAGTTGGCGTACTTATATGCGGCTCCATAGCCACATTTTGCCACTTGTTCCAATGACTGGAGATCCTAGAGCCTACTCAAAACGAGAACAGGCGTTTCTTCTGACGATTGCCCCCACAGCTGCTTATCAGCGGACCCCTCTCTCGCTTTTAAAGAGCCTCCGAACATTTCAGAGTTTAGCTCAGTTGCTGCCGGTGACCGGCCTAGGCAACATCCTTCCGCTTCCGCCAGACCGGTGACCGGCTGGCATCGCGTTTCCCTGTCACGGTCCCCAAGGAGTCGTGAGACACGACCTCTTCGTGTCACCGGTGACACACTCCCCGGACCCCTCACTAGGGTGTCAATCGCTTCACGCACACCGACGACAATCATCAGACCCCCGGATAGCCGGCTAAACCTGCTGGTGAGTCGGTCTAGGCACCGAGTTACCCCAGAATAGCTACCCGGAACGTACCCAGGGAACGTCGAAAAACGTCATCTACGACGCTTCGAAACATCCCGGTAATTCAAATTCAAGCCCGTGCTGGTTTTCCCTCTTCACAAAAATAGGGTTGACTTCTCCCCACTATATCTCTGTCCAAAACGCTCGGTTAGAGACCCTGACCAGCGGCTACTTACAGTAAATTGCTCTTCACTAAAAAACCGTAGTGCACAGTTCTTCAGTATTTATTACATAAGAAATATTTGTTCACCATATACGCAAGAGTTTCTTCCCTGCTAATCTCAATTGGGCAATTATGCTAATTACTGGCAGTAGTATAGTTTTAATTTTAAGTATGTTTCACATTCAAAATTATCAAATTCTTTTATAGTCTTGTAACAATCAGTATAATCAGATAAAGTTATCTTATCCCTATCTTCAACGGAAAAAATGCACGACTTTTTTCAATAATTTCATCATTTCTCGTCAAATATAAGTGTTGAACTAAATTTTGGTTAACTATATACTTTGGTTCCCTCCCCCTAACAGGGGGTGGAGGGTAACTTTTCCGAAAGATTTTGACCCGCCAAATATGAATCTAATGTCAAATTTTTTCGTTTTCTCACCGTTTTCGACATATTCACATACTGGGGTTCAAGTGACCTCAAATAAACATGAGCTATTAACGCAGTGAGTCATTAATGTAAAATGGTTATAAGTTCAATTTATTAATTGAAATTATGGTTTTCAATGCTCTTTTTTGTTTTCAGTCACTATAATGACAATGCGTTAATGCTTTTTGGCTCTAATGGATTCGTGCTTCTCTTTATTGCTACACTGCTTCGTTTCGAACACTTCGACGCATGTTAACTCCTCGATATAAGAGGGTTGATATTACTTTTATTGTTTTTCGTATCGGCGGTAGAAGTAAAGTTACCTATACACAGCTTTGGCCTATCTGGTTCTCAGTTGATTTAAGTGAAACTTTGTCAGTATATATTTACCGAATTTTGAAATTCAATCTGAACTGAATTTTGAAATTTCTTCAGAATCGAAAACCAGTTATGTTTCACATCGTTGACTTTTAGAATATCTATGACTATGCATTTTACATATTCTTTCCAAAAGTACTATTGGTCTTTGAAGTGCTTCTATGCTGAGTCTGGGGAATCCAGTCTCTGATCTAATCAGGTGTGTTGAATGGCAGTTGGAGGATCAATTTGAAAAATGTATATTGTATTTTGTTTATTATATTCTTATGACTTAATGATGGTCTGCTACAACGTTAAACAGGATTCCAAGTATTACCGCTATAGTGTGCAGATCGCCTATTGCTTCTCGCGTATTTATAGAGAACAAATACAGTTGTATTTCATCCAAAATCAAGTCACTATAATATTTATAGGTTTGTTCAGACATTTATCGAGGTAGGTTGAGTAAAATTGTCTTGATCGAGCTTCCTTTTAGATTAGACACTTTCAATTGATTTTCAAAAACTCCATTCAGCATATACATCCTTAATCCTCTTCTCAACTCTCAACGAATATTGTTAATTTTTCTTTTTGAGTTTAAATCAAATGAACTAATATTCTATATCTTACATCCCCTATTAGTCTTACTTTTCAACTTTCCCTTCCTTGCTGCCATCATCTTGAACTTCTTATCTCATCTCATCCTTTTCTTTGATCTTTCATGAATGTAAATATCTGTCAATGGGACTATCGTTTTATTGATAATAAAATAACGTCTATCCCTCTTCTTATAAAGCAGCACAATATCAACATTCTTGGTTTATCAGAAACTTTTCTGAAACCGGAAAATTTGTTTTCTCTTCCAGGATTTGAAAAAATTTCGTTCAGAAGGGAAGATGCTTTGGGTGGCGATGTCGCCCTTTTCATCGAACATAGCATTAATTTCAATAACTTAAATAATCAACATAAAAAATTCTTCAACTACTGTAATTCTAACGCGGTAGAAATAATAGGTGCCAAATTAATTTTAAACAACAATTTTTGCGAAGCAATAAATTTATTTTGTATTTATAGCCCCCCCTCCGTCTCCTCTATCCACCTCACCCCCCCCCCCCCCGCCCCTCCCCCATTCTCTTCTTCACCCTTTACATCACCTTTATCATCCTTTTATCTTTATTACATTTCAATATCATGCTTCAACTTCACTATTATATGATTCATACTATGAACATGACTTGACTTGTCAAGTTTATCGACTTTTGTTAAGCCAGTATGTCACATAATATCATATGACAACACCAAACACCCACTCC
>JABFQD010005427.1:0-10718 GCA_022817045.1 Psix sp. ZL-2020
CATATTACAATTCACATTTCATTCTTCTAATAATTTCCTTTTATTCCGTCCGACATTCCCCTTGTTTTTTTCTCCTTTTTTATTCAACTACATTTTCTTATTCACCACAATGTCTTTCCCTAATTATGTGTTTATTTTTTTATTCATCTAGTCTTAATAGACTCTTTTAATATTTCATTAGATTCACAACTTCATTATAATCTTCCTTCTACAATATCTTACAGCTCGTCACTGCAATTTGTATTTTTCAACCGTCGTTTTATCTATTCCCCCTCCCCCCCCCCCCCCCCCACCCTTCTTACGCAATCTTGTTCCATATAAATTATGGGACATCAGCAAAGAAATTATATCTCACTTGAAATATTCCTGCGCAGCACTAGTGTATTTGGTGTTATTGTCCAGAGCAAAGTCCCTTGTTGCTTCTTCTAACCCTTCGAAAAAGTCGATAGACCGATTTTCAGTTGGTAAGAACTGCGATGTTGTACTAGCATCCGCGAACGAGATGTTGATGTTGAACTCGCGACACATTGGCGTGTTCCAAGGATTGTCGCAGGTCGTCCAAGGCAGTAGGCCCGAAAACGAAGCGAAAAAGTAACGGAGAGCCCAAGCGATGATAACATTGTAATAAAAGTCCACGTAAAAAGCAATTAAAGCTACTGCATAACCGATACCTGTGCATAGTTAAAAGATATATATATATTTTCAAATATAAACTGCAATTTGATATTATGATTTAATTCCATTTCATAATGGAATTAAATAATTATAATCAATTCACGATAAATTATTTGAATCGCGGAAAAATACATTGGTGTGAATATACATTTTTATGGAAAATGCAGTTGGAGTTTATTTTAATTGTTTGTAATATTATATGTGTTTTCAGATAGAAAACGATGACAGTTATCAAGATGCGTTCTTTAAAGTTTTGTTTAAAGTCATTTTTAATTTATATGGAATAATTTTCAAGTTGTTAATTTCAACTAGTGGAGTTAATGTCAGTCAATCTCGAGGCGCAATTATTTTTTTCCCCAATGCAGAATCAATCCAACTTCAGTGAAATTTGCATAAATTTGAAATGTGGTTTTGAATATTTTACAGCTTGAAATATTATACCTGTTCTTATGAATTAGACAATCTTAATCAAATGTAATTGATTTTGTAGATCAATTACGTTAGATGATTTTTTAGATTTGTAAAAAAGTAATAGCTTTTTCCATTTAAACGATTTACATGAAAAAATATCAACTGACTGAAAATGTTGTAACTTATGTAACCAATTTGGAATTCATATTTTAACAATTTATATTTTGCATTTTTAAATTACGTTGTTAAGAATAATATGCATTTTTATATCGTCTAATTTTGAAGAAAGAATTCGTCTAAATTTCTCTAAAGCTAAATTGAATTTATTGTTTTGCGATGCACGAACGCAAAAAGTCTAAAACTTCCGTGTTTATGTATCGAATCGACATATTCCTAATTTGGATTATCACGGTGTATTTTTACTTTTGCACTTGCTGGTAATGTCGTCTGAATGCGGTCATTGTAGAACTAATCCTGAGACTTTTGTGCTTTTATGACCCTTAAAGAAAATCGTTGTGAAATGAGGCTCCAAATCGACGGAAATGGAACCTTTTTACTATTTGGTGATTTTCGCAGAGTAAAGATAATACTTCTGATGTACATTCAACTTTAAGCACACATTATGTCAAAATCACAATCCATCTCTGTAGAAAAATTGTTCAAATTCAATCGAGGAAGATACATTAGGAAAAAAGAAAAACAAATATGCGGCACATTTTCACAAAACATTCATCACGCGCCTTTTGGTTGCATATAACGAATTGCAACTTTATACATAAATTCGTGACGCTTCATACGTGATAAAAATGTGTGATAAATTAAAAGTTGTCAGAAACTAGTCTCTTTTATCAATAAATAAACTACTTTAGCATAAAAACAAAATGGAATATCGTGACTTGAGAATGATTATTTTTATTACCGGAACTCTTACCTTTCAAAAGAGGTACTAATCTTCCCCAACATGTGATGGCACCTTTTCGATTGAATTGTCCTAAAGCTAACTCCATGTAAAACAGAGGAATCCCACCGACTACTAACATTATACAGTAAGGAACCAAAAACGCACCTGAAATGAAATTCATTGGTTAACATAAACTTGTTGAGCGAAATTAAATAAAAGGGGTGAATAAATTAGGTTAGATAGAATAAATGAAAAGCACTAATAATGTAGAGTCTTTTGATATGAAAATGAGAATTGCGGGGAATAATTAAAATGACACGATCTATGTTTTAAATAAGTACCCAATGATCGATCTCGTAATCAGATCATCGACTGAGAGTCTTGGAAGAATAATTGCCTTTTTTTGCGAAATAAATGACGATGCAGGGTAAATCAAAGCGCTAGATAACATTTCGCAAAAGTGCAGTGGAACTGTATCTCGAGGTAATGCCGCTTAGAATTCCAAATCTATAAAAGTCGGCAACGTAAGCTCAACAAAGTCTCGATTGTTAACTGAAAAGACACGGTAATTGTGGAGAGGAAAGAAGTGACGCTCTTTAAGTGGTCTGTAAGTTAAAGTTGACTAAGTGTTACAGTACGATTATAATGTATATTTAATGGATCATTTTATTAGTATTTTAGTCAATTCATTTCATTAATCAATAAGTCATAAAAATCATTTTCAAACGCAATTTATTCCAGATTAAAATTTATTAGTCGTATTTAAATCGTTATTTCTTGTAAATTTTTGATTGCAAGGTTGGTTTTGTAATAATTGATATTTTAAAATACCAATTAAAGTAGCTTTGAAGAACATTTTTTTGTTGTAATTATTGATTTTACATTGTACATTGTAAAATTATAATTTTATATAACAATTCAAATATATAAAATTGAGAATAAATATGATATACAATTTAGAATTATTGTAACATTCTAAAGTATGTCTTGAATAACAGTCACATTAAGGATTTTGCAATTAAATTTGGTACAATCAAATTTGTTGCAAAATGTCTGACAATTTGGTAGTTTAAGTATACTCCAAATAAAAATAACAATTTCGAACGAAATGTATTCTTTTGGAGCCAAGTAAAATAAGTATTAAAAATGAATCCGGTAAGTTTTATTGGAAATGACGATTGTCCGAAAAATCTGTCAACCTTGGTGGAAATGTAAGTGCACGAGCAGTCGACTTTAAATTGCTTTCTTAATTTGCAAAACATCATAATCGACGGCGTCGTCCTAATTACTGAAATTGAGAGCTCCTGCGAAGGCGTAGATTGCATCACTCTCGGCCCAAACGTGATTTTGAAAACCATTCATAATCCGCTAATAAACATTAATCGGCTTAATGTTTATTAGCGTCACTTGAATTAAACCGAAAATCCGAGCAAGTCGGAAGACCCGGCGGAATACGTTGCTGTACCATTTTTCGTGACTTCTGGTCGTTATAAAATAATCGTCTTTCCCCAGGGACTTTCGTCGTAATCGCATTAAAGCCACGATATTGTCTATTCTGATTAATTTTGCGCGGAATCATCCAGGAATAATAATCAATTTATGATTCTGAAAGAAAATTTAAGATTAAGACAACCGCATCGAGGGTCAGTCGGCCTTTTTTGAATTCATCCCTTCGAGCTTTTTTGTGCTTTTCATATAATGTAGCAAGTGTTTTTGACGTGAAAAAAGATGGACGCATTTTTAACAACCAACTTTCTAAGCCAATTAAAATTCATTCAATTTCGGCCAGTCTTTCATGTCGACACTTTAAGCGGACAATTAAAAAGCAATTTCAATTTAAGCAGCTGATGAGGTGTGAGAATCTCGAGCGATTATACCATTACAAACGCGAACACAGCCTCTTGCACGCCAACGGCATCTATCCTGTTTATAATAGAACTTCCGTTCAATTTTCCGCAAGAATTTGCACGCTGTGCAAATAACGCGAGTCCGACTTTGTTCTAGTGCACGCTGCTCATTGTCGGTGTATTCTTTGGCAAACGTCTCTATGACCAATGTACATTCAACCATAATTAAATGCGAGAAATTGGAAAAACAAACCAATTCACGCGGGAAATGAATTTACGTTTTCCAAAATTGTAAAAAATGTACAAGTCATTCAAATAAATACTTACTTTTTCAATTTCATTTTCATTTTAATTTTGAACTTTGCAAACAATTTATTTAAATTTTTCAGCGAAGTAAAAAGTATAATTCAAAATAATAGTAAAATTCATGCAAATTTATTTTTTAGGAGAAATATTCAAATTTTAAATCACGTGTAAATGTTTTTGTTCTTTCTCGAGTTCAAAAAGTAATGGTAAAACCAAAAGATATGTCAATTCAAAAGTGAACTTTTAATTGAATATATCCAATTTTGTGTGTTTGTGCGTACCAAATTGGCGTGTATGACTTTAAATACGCTTTTTGATAGCTTTAAAAATATAATCCAAAGTTGTTAATTTAAAAATTGATTGACTGAAAGCGCATATATAAAAGTAAGAAGAATAACTTTTATGTCGGCAGAATGTATAAATATATCTTTTCGTGAAGCCGACGGCTACGGCGACGTCGATATGCCATTAGTCCTCTATCAAGGACTCGGGAAATATGATTACAACAGGCTAGCAGTGATACAGAAGCTTCTCAAAAGCGACGAATAACTCGATTAAGCGCAGGCTCGCAACGCGTGGCACTCCGAGCTATTACGCTGCAAGATCGGTCACTAATTTCCAATTACTTTAATTAATCATAATTTCCCATTCGGAACACCTTTGATCATATATAACGGATTGTCTGATTATTTATATATCGATGTCATCCGACAAAAATCGATGGCACTCTCAAATTTACAAAAGACCTGACCCTATTTTTTTCAAATATTATAAAATATGCGTGTGCGGCATAATCCAATAATAAATATTCAATCTCGTCTTTTTTTCGTAGCTCAACATGATGGCGCGCATTTACTCTGCGTTACGTTTTTATTTCTCTTTCGTCCCAGTTTTGGATGATTCTCGCAAATTATAGATACAAGATATAAATTGGATTATAATTATAAATGGAATTCGAGCGATATTATATGGAGTGCAAAAAAATGCAAAATAATCAATCAAAATACGCAAAAAAAATTTGCGATAGTAGAACAGAACAATAAAAAAGTATATGGTTAAATTTAATTGAGACAAAAATTCTATAGAAACGTGTGAAACTGATAACGTTTTTCAATGTTCGATCTTTTTGCGTTTTTTTTTCTTTTTTTCGCTGTTTAGAAATTACTCACCACCACCATTTTTGTAGCAAAGATATGGAAATCGCCATACATTGGCGAGATCAACAGCAAAGCCGATAACCGAAAGAAGGAAATCGACCTTCCCCGACCACGTTTCTCGCTCCACGTCATCGTCGACAATTGCTCGGTCCATTTTTTCTGAAGCAGAGTTACTTTTCGCCAGCCGTGCGGACACGTTTTCCGCTGCTCTTGAAGACAGCATCCTGAAATTAAGTGATTTATCAGTTTATGTTAATCATATTTCATTGTTTTGTAATACGACTTTCCTAAATTAATGGCCTCTTCACAGTGACATTAAGTCAATCTCCAAATAATCTTCGTCTAAAAGTGCGGTGTTACTGAATTAAGAGGACTCCCCGTTAAGTAGAAAAAATAGTTGTTGTTCGATAAATTAAAATGAGACTAATAAATAGATTATGTTTAAACTTATATAATCAATAATAATGTATTGTTATTTAGTTTATCGTTATCATTTTTAAAGTTGTAAAATTAGTATTTTACTAATAATTTTAGACACAAAAGATAAATGTTTTTGTTGTAGACTGCGTGTTAATTTTCCGACAATCATATTCGTTTTTATCTTAGAAACTTTGCATTTAAAATTTTAATTCAACAGACAAACCTCATAATATGTACTATTTTTTGTTTATCATAAAATTAAAGTTTACCTTAAATTTACAAAGAGCATTTTTTATAATCTATTTGACAAATCTTGAAAAATCATTTACCGATCACAAAGACTGAAAATTCAAAACATGCAGAAATCATTAGACACTCGCTATTCTCCTAAATCAAGAAATCGAAGAATAATTTCACGTGAAAAAAGCTGCACTTTAATACTTGCGTCAAAAATTTGCTATTGTAAAATGACTGTAATTTGGATTGTTATTATCTTTCTTTCAACTGGTTCAACATTCAATTACAGACAATATATGAACGATAAATTTATCCACCTATCACGCATTATTCATCCATAACGCAGAAAAAGCAAAAAGTGCGCCGAGAGGGAATTGAATTTTTGTAGAATTTAGTATACGTATATAACTATAATTTAGTAGAGGTCGACGTTAATAAATTCATTGGGCTAAAGTAACTAAGAAATTAGTAAGTCTAAGTTGAATAAAGTGGAGCACATTTAAAGATTATGATCATGAGTTGACATTTAAAGAATTAAAATATAGAAAAATAAAACTTTGATCAAAAAAATGAACCTTATGTTACAAAAGTAATATTTCATTCATAAATAAACTGGAGCATTTAATTTTATAAAATATATATAATAAATTTATGTTCGCATAGAAATGACATATAAATTATAGTTGTACGTTAAAAATATAAATTAAAATGTTGAGAATGTTGAAAGGTGTTGGAAAAAGCGTTTTCGTGTAATGCCATAATGAAGAGAAAAAGAAGCAGAATCGGATGATGGCGCGAGCTGGGCTCGTGCGAGCGTAAGACTCGCTGATATCGGAGAAAAGTGATGCGTGTAATTTGGCGACGACAAGTTATGGATGACCCTTCACACATCAACCCTCATCTCTAATATTAACTCATTGTGCGCAGTGACGGGCGCCGGTCAAACAGCATTGTTTCAAAGGCGATCAGCCAAGCTCGATGGGACTTCACCGAGAGGTTTTCTGTCACATGCATATGATACTCGATGCATTGCGTTTATCCCAGAGATTCGAGGTTAATTAATATTTGGCAATGTGTGAGAATAACTGCGGATAAAAATAAGCCTCTATGCATAAAAAATACAGGTCTCGAGCGAACAATTTTTGAAACCTTACTTTTTGTCTTTTCTTTCAGAAAGTTCAACTTCCTAAATATACGACATATATAATCATATCATTTTTATTTCAACCCAATCAGGTTTACGATTTCATTCTGAAAATTATATATAAACCGTTTTGTCATTCATGTTCTGACTTCTCCCATTTGCATATTTACGTAAAAATAAAAAATGTTTCTACAAAGAAATAGATCAATTGTAATGTGATATAACAACTTTAATATGGAAAATAAACATTTTTAGCTGGAAAATTTAATTGTGTTATTTCTTATTTTTCAATTGCATTGAATAATTAATTATAATGATAATTCAAATCATCATTCATGTCAACATTAACGGTAAAAGTAACAGTTGTACATGTAAATCGTCAAATCGAGAGCGATTTGAGCTCGTGTCAATATAAAATGTATCCAGTTGCACCTTCTGCAGGTGATATTTACGAAGGTAATCATATATTTATATCCCAACAAAATGTTGCAATGAATCTGAATTTAAACGGAATTCATTTTCAAATAAATTGCACATGTTTATATCAAGTAAATAGATATACAAATGTACTAAAAAATAAAGTTGCTGTCCAATGAAATAAAATATGGGATGAAAAATAATAGCATCATACTACGCATGTAATTTTCATTGTATATAATACAATTAAGAAATTCTTTCTATCGCCAAATTTGTTTCCGATAAACAATTAAAAAAAATCAATTTTCAATCGAAGCTATTCAATATAAAATTGTTGAAGAAATAATATTCGTCTTAGTTGATTTGTTTTAATCGCAATCTTATTTTCATGATTTGCAGATATATTGTTATGTCTAAAATGTGCACATTTTATTTCATTCGCGATGGACTAGTAAAAATCGATCAAGCAGTTTTGCAGCGACAACGAAAACTCCATGGAAATCTACGCCTTGAATGACTTCATGATTAATTACATAATGACAGTGTCATTATGTATTTGAATCGTCGCTCAAACACATTATAACGCGTGCCATAATCAGCCAGATAGTAAATTAATTGAATTAATAGCACCAACATCGGGGAATTATTTAGTTGCCGATCCACAAGATCAAATCTGATGCATGTGTTTTATTCATCTTCAGCTCTTGATTTGCATCATAACATTTTTTCATCTACAATGCAAATTGCAAGATTAACTCAAATCTGCTATGCAAATATAAGAAGCGTGTATGTGTTAATTTTCCTTCATGAGCGAAAATGTTTCGTTTTTTAAGTACACACGTATTGTACGATTCCAAATAGTATTTTGGATCTCACGTGTGATATCATCATAGCGAACAACATCCTGGAAACTCATTGACCATTAAAATCGCACATTAAAATTCTCGTTTCCATTTATCTTGAAGATCACAAACATTTTTCCAGTTAGATCTAGAAAGATTCGATTTTTATTACAAGCACTGCATGTGTTTTGCGCAGAAGTATGAAAAATATTCTGTCTGAAACAAGACTTGTCGAGTTATTAAAAAACACTGAATTTGTTCTCGTTTTTATGGCCGCAATGAATCAGAGAAGAGCACAATCAGAGCCCGATAAATCGATGCAACAAGAACAGATTTTCTTGGAAGCAAGCTACGTTCATTGATAAATCTGTTTGATTGATTTTTACATCCTGATTAATGCTAGTGAGCTAATAAAACGCGCGGGTTTTAATTATTCATACGCAATTGCTGAAGCTGAAGTTTCGGATTTCACAATTCCAGCAATCACGCGTGATAAAAAATAACGAACACGACCAATAATCAATCAAGCGGTACTTAAATCAATGTAGGCTCGTGAGGACAGAAAAAACTGAAGAACAGCAAAATTGGACTTGAAATCTGACTGGCAGAAACGCAGCTTGCATGTGCCACAGTTGAGTGGTTGAAAAAAGTGGCCGACAATTACGCTGTTTTTTACACTTTGACAGATTCTTCGTTATAATTTATGCAACGTCACATTTACATAATTATGTCGCTCGCGAGCTAATAATACATGTTAAGCTGTTATGATCCATCGACACAATCAGACGATCTCGCACTCTCGTTCGTTATTTTGATCCGGAGCCAGTAGATTGCAAGAGGGACGTACCCGAAATTTGGAATTTGGATGATGTTAATGGAGACTACGGGTACTCGTTGCGCGACCCGACACACCGGGATACTGATGGAGTCCTTCGGCTAGCAGGACTCTCAAGACCGAGACTCGCCACAGAGTTAAAAGAAGTTCGAAACTAGTATCCGTCATACCCATGCCCGCGCCAGGCACAGCCACCACTTCTCTGAGCCAATAGAAAAGCAACGATTGGCGACCGCTACTTCCACCTTCAAGCGACTAAAGCCAAACCGAAAGACTCGATCCGATCCCTCTTTTGCTTCCCGACGACGTCACTCCCGCATCGTCTTTAGCCGTTGACCACCGATATCCGTCCGTTCGAATTTACCTCCATCGCGCGCGCCGAGCACTCCCAGTCTCGCCCTGGGAACCCCCCGAGTCGATCACTTTTTCTCGTTCGATATTTTTCGCTTCTTTCACTTTGCTTCGTCGATTTTCTCCGCTTTCGACTGAATTTTTATTTCCGCACTTTGGTCTCCGAAGGACGACCTTTGAGCCAACACGTCCGAAGGGGTAAATGACAAATTCGTACACCACTCATCAAATATATACGCGCGAGTCACGTGACTCCTACGGGACAACCAATAGCACGACGTTGCGAGAGCCATGCAACCACGTTGAAGTCATCGCGTTCCGGGATCGCAATTTTGGTCCTCTTCTTCCGGAGAGGAAAATGCCATTAAGAATTAGGAAGTTTTGGCTTCGGTAAAAAATGTTTTGTTTGTCTTTAAATCCGAAGGAAATAAAAGATTCTGAAGATGTATTGAAATACATTGTAGAAAGTACACGTTGAAAAAGTAATAAAGTTCTTTTTTAGTTTTTAAACTTGTTTATATTAATGTGAGTGACTTTATTTCATAAAATTATTCTTTTTGTTATGGAACTTTATGAGGCCATTTTGAGGACATTTTAAAGCCATTTTTATCAGAGCTCTATATTGTGGTGTAATCATTTAGATATTTTGACAATTTCGAAACATCAGATTTCTGATTAAAGGGTCTTTTAGTATAATGTTTTAGTCATACTTGTTTTTGATTTAATAATCAGATTATTTTAAAAAATGAGATTCGAAATTGATTTTTATTATTCAGTTCATATTTTATGATCATAAATTCATTTTTCATTATTAAAAAATAATTGCAAGTGACAAAACTGACGTTTTGTTTTAGAAGTATTGTTAAACTTCGTTTGAAAAATAAAGAATAATTATAAAAGAACAAAAATAAATAAATTAAAAGCAATATTCAAAATCTTACTTAATTATTTTTTCTAAATTTACAGGGTTTTTCGACTAAATTTAAAACATTTTAAATTTTGAAGCTAGCAAAATAATTATATAGATGAATGAAGTACTATTATGAATGAAATCAGAATAAAAATAGATTTTCGTACGAAATTCTCATTCAATTGATTTTATTCAAAATAAAATTCGTATGTTTTTAATATTTAAAAGATATTTTAATTTAATTGGTTAAGTCTAAAAAGTTATA
>JABFQD010005428.1:0-10718 GCA_022817045.1 Psix sp. ZL-2020
GTATTGAGTACAATAAGAAATAGAGTTAAATACTTATTTAAATTGATAAATTTAATAAGTAATAGAAAAAGTGATCGTGAAATTCAGTCTTTATTTTTTATTTAAAATTAAAATTCTATATTTCAAAATATGCTACATGAGATACATTTTTTGGTTCGCCTTAGATGATACTACTTTCTTTTTTTATTCTTACATTCCGAAATTTGGAAAGGGGGCCTAGATGAAATAGACAAAGCGAAAAAAATAAGAAGTGCAATATTTTTCTGAAAAATTACGTACAGTGACATGATTTTCAATTTTTCTGTCCCCAATTCTGAATTATATCCTACTTTTAACATAATCTAGGAGTAAAGACGAAGACGTAGTAGTTTTCCATTTACATCGGGGTGCTTAATAAATATGAATCACCTTATCTTTCTTAATCATGTGTTTCACAAAAGTATTTCTTCTTAACTCTAATAAACTGAGTGAAATTGAAATTATATAAATAAATCAATAAAATATTTTTGCTTTAAAAATGAAACGAAATATATTACAAGTTTTAACAATTTATCTTATTAATAAAAATACAGTGGGATTTCAGATCAATATTTGATCCAGTTACGCATTATTGAGAATATGATTACTTTCTCTAAATTGTTAATATGAGTCTCTGACATTAAATAAGAATGCCCCTGTGCTAGGTTTCGATAATTGTGTCACTAAAATTGTTGATCAGAAGAAATGAATCAAGGTTTTTCCAGATGGAAAACCATGTGAATTATATAAACAGACTAATTTATTCAAGATTTTTACATAATTATTTCATCTTCAAGACATTTAAATGTTTTAACATTTATTGATTTAGCAACACTTACATTTTGATTGCAAAAAGTTATTACTGTTCTATTTTTCCATCTTTCTATTATATTGAGAGCAATATTTTGCAGATGTTGTTACGCATTTTACTTTTATACAAAATATTGAATTATAAACACAGAGAATATATATAATATTAATACACCATATCTGATAAAAGCGATTTTTTAATTCTATTCGCATTTTGTTTTGTTATAGTTAAATTTAAAAGGATCAGAAAGTGAAATTTAAAAAAAGTTAACAAACAATTAAAGAAAATTTGTATTCCTACATTTCATACAAATTTCTCCAAAAAATAGAAACAATTGAATCATTAAAAAGTGAGAAATAAACATTTAGCATAAAACTACTTGTAAGAAAATAGATGACAACAATCATTGTTTTGTTTATGAAAATTTTTTTTAATGTTTTTCATTTTACCATTAGACCAGGGAAATATTCAAAGAAATTTTTTTATATTAAAATACTGCAATTATTTGACACATACATTTTACAATGCTCCTAGTATATCGAATGAAATTTTGGCTAAATAGTAATCGTATCCATAATCTCTTAACAATCACACGTTGAAAAGAAGGCCATTGTGTATTGGGAGGCGGACCTGGAAAGCGAATCGAGACACAGTTAATTGCACACATGAACGTTTATTTGGCGACTTTGTTTTTTTTACATTTTCTTCGCACGACCTGCCACGTCCTAGTTGCGTGCGGAAAGCAGAATGT
The DNA here is from genome assembly GCA_022817045.1 of Psix sp. ZL-2020. Taxonomy (NCBI): domain Eukaryota; kingdom Metazoa; phylum Arthropoda; class Insecta; order Hymenoptera; family Scelionidae; genus Psix; species Psix sp. ZL-2020. Next base: position 1,581 of record JABFQD010005428.1, read on the forward strand.
ATAATCGCAGCGTGCCGCCGAATACCGCTAAAACCGAAATTAAGGCGGATTCACATGACACAGTAGCCACTAATTATGCTCGTATTTTATGATCGACTGGTACTTATATTATCTAACAGTAGTCAACAATTAAAATTGCTCTGATATTCTCAGAAGTATAAAAAAATAATTAAAAGGTCACGAACATGACAAAAATTGGCTTTCTTTTGACGTAGGGACCACAAATCACAATGATTTTTTTATCGAAAATTTTTTCAAAATTTTTTAACAGAAATACATATAATTGCTCGTATAGAATATTAACAAAGCAAACAACGTTGACAATCTTATCATTTGAATTCATTATTTAAAAGTTTGTTTTTGTTTCATCATTTTATTTAGACTTTTAGTATTATTTAATCAAATTTCAATTAAAATAATTTACAAAAAAAAAAAAATAAAAATTATAATGGTTGAACAGAACCAACTTGTGACCGATTTAAATTTTTCCACAAATTATCAATAAGTTTTGAACTCTTTCATCGAAATTTAAGATTATACTTAACGTTTTGTTATAGGGATTTATTTTTATTTAATACAATGGATTGGGTTGATGAAATAAGATTAATTTGTTTAAGTAAAGATGAAAATTTCAAATGCCCGACAAGACTAGGAATATTTAAAAGACGATACATTGAAACATATGCTCCTGCATGTAAGATGAATATACTATGGTAATTATTTCGTATACGACATATGATAACACAATTATTTACCAATTTTCGTATATGCTTTTAATACATATACATCACAAACGCCATCTCACTTAACACTTCAAAATAAATGAAGTATTAATATAGTTTAAATCAATTTTTAATTTGTAAAAAGAATTCATACAATACTCGTTGTCAAGTTTTAACATTACGTTGTACGGAAAAATATATACCTGTTGTCATATGGTACATTCAAATTTTTGCAACTTTTTTGCTTGCATACTAGTGCAATTCCTCACAAAAAATAATTGTATAATAAAAAATTAGTTTTACATTTTAACATATACAAATTTAACATTAACATTATTGTTGTACATAAAGTAATAAAGTAACGATTTTAATAGGTTTTTAAGGACAATTGTATATTTGGAATCGCTATTGTGGCTGGAATGGTTTGGCAAATAAAAGTTTTCGAAACAGTACTAAAATGAAAGCGTTGTCATTGATACCATCAATTGCCAAAAAAAGAAATATTACAATCCATATTTTCGGAATTTGGAGAAATTAAATCCATTATAGTTTCTCCCTCAAAATTGAATATGCTACAAGCAGTCATAACTTTTATAAATAAAGAATCTGCTAATGAAATAATTAATCGAAAAATTAAAATTTACGAAGGGAGAAGAATTGAAATAAGACTAGTGTTAAATAAGAAACCCTCAGCGAATGAATCGATCAGTTACGACAATAAAACAACGTGAACTATTATTCATTTTATGTAACAAATTTGGTCAAAATAATAAAATATTTAACGTACAATTAATTACAACCATGTGCTCTAGTAATCATTCATTTTTACATATTATATATTATAATTTTCAATAAATTATTAATGAATTTTATGTATTTTAATTTATAAGAAAATTTGTCATTACATCTGAGTTTTCATAACAACATTATAAATAAAACTGTATAACACTTCTGTTCCAGAAATGAAAAATTACTTTGAAATTCTTCCTATAGAACTGTTAAGCGACATTTCAAAATATTTGACATTGAGTGACGAAAAAAATTTATGTGAATGTAAGTATCTTCAATACAAATCATTATACATTCTGTACCCTAAAAAATATTATGTAATGTAAGTTATAAAATGTTCATTTGATTGATTTTATTTACAGTTTTGGCGGAAACAAGTGAATTGCACGCAAGATTTCCTTCGAGCAATACTACTTTAACTAAACATGACTTGCAGAGTAAGGAACAAGATTATGAGCTGGAATCAGCAGGGAAAATGATAGGATTCTCTTGTGCTACCGTGATTCTAAGTCCATCACCACATTTAAAAATTTCTTCTGCTAGTGTAGAAAATTTAACGAATACCTGCAGCAATATCAGTGACTTAGATATAAGTGGAGTAATCATCGAAACCTTCACTATAATACAAATCGGATATAATTTAAAACTTTTAAAATCTTTTATTCTTGGTCCCAAGCCTAATAAATGCGATAGAGCTTTGGAAATCCTTTTTGAAAACAATAAGAATATTGTGAAATTCCACATTATTAATAACATTTCTTTCAAAGGAAACTGTTTGTTAAAATTAGGATTCGAAAAATTTGAAGAATTGAAAATAAAAACTAACGATGCATTGTCAACAAAAATTTTTTTACAGGTAATCAAACATAATTCTAGTTACATGAATTATGTTAAGAAAATCAATTTCTTTGATTTTCATTAAGGAAAAAACTTATGAAGGAAAAAACATTATTTTACGAACCATGAAAAATTAATTTTAGTATTAAGTTTAAGCAAATGAATGAAACATGAAGTTAATTTATGTATATTTTTAAATATAATAGCGTGTTATTAAAAAGACAAAAAACGTTCATAAAATTTGAAACACAATGCCTTATTGCTATTAAAATTTTTGTTGAATAAAAATAGTGCTTTTTCCTTTCTGATTTTTTATCAAATTTAATTCAATCATTTTAATAATTTTAATAAGTGATGGCATTTGTAAATCAATTATGTATATTTATATTTCATTACAGTAATTTTTTCAATTTATAGACAAGAGTGAAAATATTAAAAAATTGGATCTTTTCTTCTGCAAACAATATTCCGAGATAAGGCTGTTGGACGTTGTAAAACACAGGTCTTTCAAACTTACAAATCTTCATTTGAAACACACCAAACTTGAGTACGCGAAGAATACGCTGTGGACAAAATTAACGACATTTTCATGTTGCTATAATAATAGGATCAATTTACATTTGCTCATCTCGTGTCCACTGCTTCAATATCTAGATATATCCTATGGTAAAAATATTACAACAGAAGATTTCGAAACTATTAAATTACCAAATTTGAGATGTCTCATTATGAGTGATTTGCGAGTAGAATCTATACCGATGTTAAGATCATTAAAACATTTAGAATTTGAAAATTGTGTGTATCTGAAAATGGATAATTTTTTGAAGTTATTGTCGGGATCTGAAATTATGTTCGCTAATATAGCTGGCTGTAGTAATATTAATTATCAATATGTTAGGAGAAGATTTAAACAAGTAATGTTTTTCAATTGAAAAAATTTATTTCTCTGGGACCTTCTTTTTACAATGTTCCTCGTTCATCGACTGTCAAATTGTGACTTAAAATTGTAAAAAGATGTCTACTACATCTGTCACTAAGTATTATTTTGAATTTTCGATAAATCTTCAAAATTAAATATAATTTTTTTTTTCAATTGGAAAATTTTAATTTCATAAAGGCATGTAATATTAATTTGTGATCCTTATGTTATCGACATGCAAATTTACTACATATTTATGAATGATGAATATTTATTCCATAATCTTGACTATGTAAAGGGAATCTGTTTTTATTGATCAAAAGTTTAAGATATTAAACTTCACTTCACATTTTTCATCAAACACGATCACAATTAGTGATTATGTTTTTGATATTTGATGATTGTACTCTTGATATGCATACGTCGAAAAAACAATGACTAATTATGTTGGTATGACAGATTGGTATCCCGATTATGATATACGACCAATTGGGACTTTTCATGTCTAAAATTACCCATAAATCAGAACAGCTTTTGATATTGTTAAATGTATTAAATGAAATACACAAATATATAACATAATAATAAATATAAACGGAATAAACAGAATTAAAAATGCTGAAATATTAAAACGAATCGCTTGCAAATTAAATAGGGATCACCCGTGGCAATGACTTCCGATTACAAGTTTCATTTGAGCAATAGAACAAAACAATCGTTATACTTTTAATTTTTGTTACCATTAATGTATATTAAATAATGTGACATTATTACTATGAAAAAGTGATTATGATTTTTAGTGCAAGGAATAATATCGACAATAATGATATCAGTAACGACAATGAAGAAAATTTGTGGGAAAATGCAAATGTCAATCACAATAATGCTAATTCTATTACTGCTACGATCTACTCAAACAATTTCGACGACATCGGTAGCAGTGAGAATGAAATTGATGATGCAAGTAACGATGCCAACGACAATAGGAATGCTGAAAGAAACGACGGCTACTTTAAAGATATTGAGGATCCAAATTTCACTGGTTAGTTTTATTCAACTAATTATCTAAATATGTTCTTAGCGTATCTTACAACCACGCCTACAGTCGTAAAGCAATAATATTTTACTGTTTTTTTTATTAGTGTACTCATGAAGCATAAATATGGCCGAGTCCTCGTGAAATTTAGTAGTAAGCTTAATATTACAAATTAGCAGCAAAGTAAAAACATGTAAGGTAGTCCCTAGAATTATTTTCAGTGCAACATTTATATGGGAAAAAAACGTTAATCTAAGAAATACGTTATAAAAAAAATAAAGCAATTGAAAAATGAATTAATGTATAAGTGAAAAATGGCTTCATTTATTACAAATGGTGTTAAAAGAAAGTTTAAAAAATAGCAAAAATGAATATTAAATAAAGGAAGTTTTTCTTATAAAGTCTGTATTTAGTTTGTCAATAAAACCTGAAAGATATCTAATTTGTATATAGTCATGATAGATAAACAATTATCTTTCAAATGTCTTGTTAATCATTATCAGATTGATGCTCAACTCTATAATAGTGTGGCAAAAGTCTAATTAAAACTTGTTAGACTAATTCGAGACTTTCTCATAGTCTGCCAAAGTCTACCGCATTACTGCAGACAAAAAAAATTACAACACGCCACGATGATTCTACGAGAGATTATTAAACATATGAAAATTTTCAATTTAAATAATCTTGGTTATAAATGTAATGAAATTCAATTTTAGTTTAAACAAAACAATGTAAAAATAATGACACTCGATAGATAATTATTAAACAAGTTTACATCTCGCTGCTAATATTAATTTTTTACTGAATATAGAACAATAAATACGGTTCAAGAGTATTTCGATTATATTTTCTTAACATTTTGTTATTAAGTTCCAATAAATTATACTTTTGCATGATCTTTGTGAATACTGAATTGGATAATGAATATAATTAATTGTCATCAAATGTATATTTTTAATATTTATTTATACCTTCAAATAACTACTTTTTCATTCACTTTCAGGAAATGTATCAGATTCTGACGAGGAAAATAATAATCAGGGGGATAATGATAATTAAATGTTATTGTTTAATGGCGCACGACTGACTAAGGAAAAAAGTTTTTTGATGATATTAAGTTTGCACTGTCGACATACATTGAAAAAAGTGTTACTTTTAGATGTACTGAGAGCAATATAATGCCACTGTCCTATTTCGAACAAATGTGCGACGTGCGTTTATAAGTTTAAACAAATGTTCAAGGATCATAAAACTCCCATTTTGAGACATTATTATTGCCAACATTGTAAGACTCCATTGGAAAGTAAAGACCACAAATGTTCATGCGCACATTCTGACCAAAAAACCCCTTACTTCATTGAATGGCCAGTAGAGAAACAATTAGAAGATTTATTCAAACGTCCACAGTTTTACGACTTATTAAACCATCGATTTGAAAGGAATATTACAGATAATCGTTATAACGACATTTATGATGGACCGATATATAAATAACTTAGGGGAAAGGGTGGTTTTCTCAAAAATAAAAATAATTTATCTTTTGATCTGGAATCAAAATTTTCAAGACTTCATTAAGCGTATGACCAGTTTATTTGACCATCAATGAGCTACCTTATAGTGAGCGCACGAAAATAGATAACATGATTTTAGCAGCAATGTCGTTTGGAGAAGAAAAAAAACAGCCTAATATTTTTCTTCGCCCTCTTTTGGAAACAACAAATAAGCTCGCAAGAGGCATAGAAGTTAAATTTTCAAATGATAAAAAAATTCAAGTAAAAGGTCTTATTATTTATGGGCTTGCCAGCAAAAGCTTTATTCCTGAACATGCATCAGTATAATGGAGCAAATGGATGCCAAAAATATAAACAAAATTACACGCCAATTAACGGTTATAGAGTGTATCCATATTCTAAATTCATCATGAGAAGTGATGCTGAAAGTTCATCACAAGCGGAACAAGCTACAAATAGCTCCACAGTCGTATGTGGCATCAAAGGCGTCACAATAGTTTCAAAATTTTGTTATAAATATATAACCTGTACAGCAATAAACCCAATGCATGGCATCTTTGAAGGAGTAGTAAAAAGTTTAATTGGTCTATGGTTTTCTCCAAATGGGATTTTGCGCCAGTATCATCGCCAAGTGGATGAGCGAATTACATTGGTCAAATCACCGTCTTTTGTTCAACGAAAATTAAGAGAAATAGAAAAACATTTAAGCTAGTGGAAAGCGCAAGAGTATAAAACGTTTTTCTTTTTCTATTCACTTCCACTTTTATGCAACATAATGGACAATAATTATCTCGACCATTATAAACTACTTTTGTTAGGAATGTCTTTTCTGTATACACCAAACATCGTTGCGGATGATTTGGAGGTAGTTAATCGTGCACTGCATGAATTTGTCAGGAATTTCGATGCATTATATGTAATACGGTATATGACAATGAATATTCATATTCTGTTACATTTGGTAGATAATGTGAAGAATTTTAGACCACTTTATGTGACATCCTGTTTTCCGCATGAAGATTTAAATAATCGCTTAAAAAAAATGGTGAATGGAAGTAGCTCCCCGCAACTTCAAATTTGCTCTGGTGTTTCGACATTGATGACACTGTCTAGGATTAAATCACAAATATTACAACCCGGAACAGAAGCTGATTCTATAATTCACCTATTTGACTATAGAATAGGTAGGCTGAAGAGACATCGCATATCTAATTCAATGTTTATTATTGGTAAATGCACCCCCGTTAAACAGATGAAACGAGAACATATTGAATTGCTGGAACATATTAGTGATGAATCGATAATATTTGATTTCCCAAAGTTATTGAAAGATAAATACTTGTACATGTCAGAAAACTATGTACAAGGTAAAAAAAGTGGCAGTTCATTTGTAATGTATAACATTTGTCAGATTATTGAATTCGGAAACATTATTAAATTTTTCAGAGTCCAAGAATGTGATTGCGAAGATTTACGCAACTGTGAAACAAGTCACTATGCAAGTGTAAGACAATGTGAAGTAAACAAAGCATTCAAAATTACCATTGATTAACATTACATTAATCATGTTCATAAAATCAGTAATAATAATGCAGGTTTAAAATTAATTAAAGTGGAACATATTACATCTATATGTTACTACATACCAATTGAACGAAGAAGCACCATTTACTGTTCAGTTCCAATGAATTCATTAGAATTTGAGTAATATTGTCCATGTTAGCCAAATTGGAATCAATTGCCCCCGTAAATCGGCTATCCACTAGCTGTATTTGCAATCGCTTTCATTTTTGGTTTGTACGATGTCATTGCTGATATTATAAAATATATAATACAGTTTTACGTATTATGGAGAGTTACTTCCAGTGAATTCATTAGAATTTGAGTAATGTTGTCCGTGTTAGCCAAATTGGAATCAATTGCCCCCGTAAATCGGCCATCCACTAGCTGGATTTGCAATTGCTTTCATTTTTGGTTTGTACGATGTTATTGCTGATATTATAAAATATATTATACAGTTTTACGTATCTTGGAGATGTTCTTCGCTTAATATTTGTGACAATGTTATAAAAATTTCATGTAACTGCCCCTGTAAATTACTTATCCTTCATTATCTATATTTATATCAGAGTTATGTCGAAAATAACTGTACCAATAAATAATAAAGCATAATTTTAGGATTTAATAATTTTAATACGTTTGCAATTTTCCTCATAACTTCGTTTCTCTAAACTCACCTTCTGAATAAAACCATAATCAATTTATTTTAATAACAAGTTATTCGAAGCAAATTTAAGAACTTAAATTTTGTAAGAACTTATTTTATTTCTCAACTAAAAAATTTACTAATATTTTTGAGTCATAAGTATTTTGAACACGAGAGCTACTAAAATAGTAATTGTTAGAAATTCAAGAAAATCAATAAAAAACATAAATTGAATGATAATTTAAGTTGGTTGTGCGATAAATTTTTAAAATAAATACGATTGTCCCTACTGAAGAATGAAGCATTTAATTTCTGTAAATCAGCAATTATAATCTTCGAATGTTCGTCACTTCGAAGGTTTTAGATGATAACAACGTAACGATTCCTCTGAATAAAAGTATGATTTCGAATTTTTTCTTAGAAATTTTTCGATAAATTACAATTGTAGGAACGGATCCAACATTTTTCCACATAAATAATGGTATATAGTGTAGTATAGTATATAGTGTCTTATCGTATTGAATTTTTATTTATATTTAATTCATTTGACGAATTTTCAATATATGTGAATATATACGAATGTATATATTAATTCTGCTCATGTTTATCTTTAAACAATTTGGTATTATTCATATTAAATATTTTTTTTTTTTTAGTAATAATTTGGAAAATGGAAAATTCTTGAAAAAACTTAATGATTGTGATTCTTAAAACACCTTTTTCAAGAACTATAGAAATTCAAATGAAACGTTTCTTACAGTTTTTAACTAAATTGGTTTCACATATCTCCCTCAATTGTTTATGTTATTGAAACTTATAACTATGATTAACGATGTTTTGATAAACTATATTATTTTTTTTTTATTCAAAAACCAAAATATTTTTGTTTCGTTTTTTTTAATAACCCTTTTCATTTTTTAACCCCAAGACTTAATTCCTTTTAGAATTGGAAATTCAAAAAAATTACCTTCAAAATTCAACCGATGGTATTTAGTTTTTTAAATAATATCAATATTGATTTCGCTGGAATTTCAAATGATACTTATTTTTTTTTTAAACCCCTTACCGCCGTAACGACACTTTTACGTCCTTCTTCTTAAAAATATACGTCCTTGCTC
>JABFQD010005429.1:0-10717 GCA_022817045.1 Psix sp. ZL-2020
ATTTGGATTAATATTAATTTACAAACTTATGACCCTGCCACAGACTAAAATATACAGAATATATATAATGTTTATATTTTTACATGGAAGTTATATAAACTGTTTATATTTTCGTCCGTGAGAGATGTAAGCTTTCTTAGACAAAGAACTTTTCACCTTAAACCATATTTAATGAGATCTCCACGTAAAACATATATTTTCAGGAAGTTCGATTATGGAATTCATTATTCACATGATCATATGAAAAATATTTTTAAAAACTAGATTTAACATAATTTATCGAATTTCATTGATAAAATTTTTGGAAGAAATAAAATAATTCGTAATATGTGTATATTTTAACAAAGGTTAAGAAAAATAAAAATTTAGTTTGAGTTTAAATATATTTTTTGCAATTAAAAAAACAGAATTTATAAGTTTAAAACAATACTTGGGAAAACTTTGAATTTTGTCAATTTTACTACATTATTACTCTTTTATTTTTTACAAATAAACTACGTGACAACACTTTGTTATGATTTTGATAATATTTGTATTTAGAAATATTTAGTGACAAATTGAAAAATACATCACAACTTGAAATGTAAAAGCTAAGATTATATTTGATATAAAATGAAAGAATGATGTTTCATTGATGAAATATAAGGTGCAAGACTTGTTTAGACGAGTAACAAAAGATATTCTTTATTATCACTTTCAGAATAAAATGTATTCTTATAAATTTTCTTACTTTTTTCAGAGATTTGCTTGGAATTTGTAAATTGTTATATTTGTCTTCAAATTTGAATGCATATTTTCATTCTTTTGAGAATGAATTGAACTTTATTTTTACTGAAAAGTTGTTGTTTCATAGCAAATTAACTCCCTGTTCATGTTAAAACTTTATACAACTTTAACAAAAGAATTTTTTGTTTCGACGCATTTTGGGATTTTTTTTATTTTTACTAAAAATTGCAAAGTTAGATGACAATAGTTGTAAAGAAAAGTTTTTTATCTTCAATTTAGTGCATTTCAAAGAACAAGTAAAAGTTTTCGTTAGATTTATGTCTTTTTTCATATCGGATAATAAAATTTAAGTTTCTATATGTCAACGTGCTAATAGAATCGAAAGCGTAATTATGCTGTCGAATTTGTATCTCCATTATCTTAGCAGGTAGAATTCAGTCTTAGTTATTCCACTACTATAGAACTTATAGTTTACTTGTTCCTTACTTAAGCAAGGTTAGGAGTTCATCCTATCGCTACTGCGTCGACCAACTACAAATTCTCGTTGAGTTGTCTTCGCCTTTCGCCTCAACAATTGCGTGGGTTCGACACAATCAAAGTTAGTTCCACTTAAAAATTACTGAAATTTGAATGTTTACTCACCAAATTCTGTTAGATTGTAGCAATTTTGATTGCTGTCCATTTCTATAGTTCAAATTCATAGTAGTTATTAAAAATGTGAAAAATGCGATAAATCGATAAATCATTATTATAAACCCATTATATTATGAAGCGTGAAAAATTGCATTACATCATTTCATTTCTTATACAAAGCAATATAATTTAAATTAAAAATGGAAAAGCATTCTAAGCCTTGCAAACGAAAAAACTTCTACTGAATATATTCACGTAGAATAAAATTTGTTATGCGCTCATTGGAGAGCAATTTAAGATATATGATAAATAGATTTTCTTAAACATTTTATTCTAATATGTGCGAGATATAAATAAAACTTCAAACAAATAATAATTTTAAAAACTTTCTCTAGTTGTGTATTCTTTTTTTGAAAACCGATTGCCTAAAGCGTTCTGCGAAATTCTTTTTAATATGCGTTTCCAACATTCTTCAAATAAACTCCATAAATCTCGGCATTCACTTCCATTACGCTAGAATAACAAAAATAAACATTCGAAAGCTTTATACTATATTGAATTACATAAAAACTCGGAAAATCTCTACTAAAAATATTAATATAAAAATATAATATGTGAAGTGAAATTGGCTAAGGTATTTCATCTTTTTTTAAGTATAATGAAGTCAACAGATAGATAGTAAACAAAGATAAGACAATGTCCGGGAGACCACAAGCGGGTGAAGAATGAAAGAAATGTGATAGGAAGGAAGGATAATAAATGGAAAGAGCAGAAGAAGAAATGCATCATTAACGAGGAGCCTTGGCGGAGCAACCGGCCATAAAATATTACTTCCCCAAGAATCTACGTTAAGTGAGATTTCGTTGGTTTATCGTAAGTTTATTATCAAGCACTAATATCAAATATCTGCTGGTTGGGATTTAATTGCAAGGTCGAGAAGTTGAGCGTCAACGTAGTCACGAATGTTGGTGGAGCTTCGACGAAGCGGCGTGTTCGATTATTCGAAAATCAGGCGGAAATTTGAATACAACGAGGAATAAAGTTTAAGGGTTGGTGGCCGAGGCGGCAGTTAACCGCTGGCGCTCATGCTCAGTCTTATCTCATTGTCGGATTTGCGGCGGATGCGACTCCCTGGGGGAATATCTGCAAAGATCTAGCGAAGACGGGCAAGCACCTTATAAGAATGTTCACGCTTCTTGAACATTTTTACGAGGACGATATGCTCACGTGGCTGTCTATGATTTATGTGCGCCACGCGAAGGGGAGTTCTTGCAAACAGCAGCATCCCCTCTTACACAGCTTAATCCGAGATTGCATTGCAAGATTCACCGGAGACACGCGCATTACTGCGATGCAGACGCTTTTTCGATATGAGCGAGAAAGAAATAAATTCGCAGCTTTGCGACGCGGCCAAAGAGAAAGCTGGTTGGAAGAGCAACGGGGTCTGAAGTGGGGGTGTCCGGGAAGTTCGTACCGTCGGCATTGATTTTTGATTCGATTTCCCATGAGACTCACCTGAATCTTTGATCTTGGTGAGTCTGGACTACGTATCTGCTTGGTGCATCTCCCGGCATCCATCTCCGTTTCACAGCTTCTAGTCGACTTGCGATTCGACGTTCCGTCACTCACTTTTTAATCCCCATGAATCGTGCATTTTACTTACCTCACGTCGCCCATTTTGCGTCGCGGTATTTTTCACAATCTACTACGTAAATTATAGGACCTTATTCGCGTTGTATATCATTTACGTTTTTTCTAATAATACGCTATATTATAGTGACTCCGCTTCATTCTTTTCTGGAAATATTACGCTCGGAGGACACTCTGAATTCAACCTGAATTATAGAGTCAGCTCGGGAGAAAAGAATAAGTCAATACCGCTCCGTGATTTCTTATTAATGTTCGTACGTAAATCAAGTTTGGATTTGAATTTTTCAGCGATCGGTTAGCATTCACGCTGAAAACCAAATTCGACGTGTAACAAACTCAATCGTCATTTTTTTCAATTGAGCGGAAAATTGTTCCGCTTTGTTGGAAGTCTAATAGCTCTTGAAATGAATTTTCAGAGTTGTTATTGGTCGGAATGAAATATTCGGCCCGTAGGTCCTAATGCAATTTAGATAAATCTAAGTCGAACAATAATGTTGCGAACGTGTAATTCGTGCAAACGTAAACGCCTTCTCGAGCGGCCAGTCTTTGAAGGGCAATGTACCATTTCTTGAATTGATTTTCGATTTCAATTGATTTCCAAAATGTACGTGGGCCAAGTGTTAACCAAAGCACACGTATACTCAGCGAAGCTTGCAGCGTTCTCTGCTGAGGAATGCTCGGTGACCCGTGAAAATGCGAATCCACGAAAGTTCGGCAAACAGCGGCGTCACGTACACATCGAATAGCCAACGTACCACCTTGCGCCTCCCGCAGACTTTGGCTTTTGCGATTCCACTCCCTTTACAATTCCTTCTTTCCTTCCGCGACCTCGGCCTGTACTATCTCAACTTGACGACTCAACTTTGTAACATGACTTCCTCAGAACTCAAAATTGCATTCAAATGAAATTATAGCTATGTAATATTTGTTCCAGCTCAGCTTCTGTCTTCCAATAACGTGAAACTCTGTCATTCCTGCGAATGAATCAACATCGACACCTTAAGTAAACCTGACGATAAAAAATCAAATTTAGACAAAACGAATTCTTTTTCTCAAAAATAAAAGCTAAATTATGTAATTATGTTTTTGGTTTCTTCTTGGAAACATATTTGGACAGGTTAATAGAAAAATGAAACTTATTCTTTGCGAATAGAGAAGATACATCCAATACAAACAGGCTGAATTACGTGCTGCATTTCTCGATTATTTAGAGAATATCTAATATATCAAAACGAAGCTGTATAAAATGGATGGCGTGGAAAGCATGATATGATTTGTTTTCCAGCGAAGGAAATATAAATTTTATATTACCCTTTTTCCCTTCAGGAACACCATTTTTTGGTAAACTTTTTTTGGCGTTCATTTTATTATGTGGAATGCGAGCCCTCGATATCCAGCGACCTATGCATAGACCGCGGTATATCGTATTCGCAGAGAACTTTCGATTCCGCCAAATAGAAAATGTTTAACGATTCGAGAATCGTCGGATATTCTAGATGGAGGCTTTAGTGTGCGATTCTTACGCGTCACTTATTACGCGATTTTCGTACTCAGACTAAATCGCGTTGTTCCAACTAGATTCGCTTCGATTTAAGTGCCGAGTTTTTATTTCTCAAGGAAAGTGCCGAAGAGAAGAAACAGCTACTCGAATTTCGACCGATTAAATACGTTCTATCGATAATATATTCTTCGAATTTTCATATTATGCAATGAAGTTATTTGCTCCGAAAGCAATCGGGGAACAATCAATCGCTAAAATAACGTAATCCGAACGAGTCAGTTTTAATACTGCATTTTAAATTAAGTTATAATAAAGATGACTTCATTTTAGAAATAACACACATTTTGTCAAGCTACAAATAGTTAATTTCAGAATCTTCTCGTAAAATATCCATCATAAACTTGACATTTTTATAGGAACGTAAGCCTACTGCAACTCATTTTCCAACCTGCTTTTGAAATGTATGATTTTACAGTTTCGACTGAGACAACGGAGTCGTAAATCTTATTCCACGTGTTGATTGATAACCTGTAGCAAATTGCTATGCACAGTACGTAGAATTTACTTCAACGAAGATATCATAAATGAAGAAAAGAGTCAAGCTCATTAACGTTATAATCAAATTCTATGACGCCAAATGCATTCTGAAACATGTCAAACTTTGTCATTTTAGAATATTAATTTTTCAATTTCGAAAATTATATCCATACTGTTAAGGTGTCCAAACAATGGTTAAACATTAAAAAAATAAAATAACTTTATTGAATTATAAAGTTTGATTTAATTCCAGCATTTATATAAATAGGTTCGCATTATAATATTCGAATCAATATGTAATCTATTATCGTATATTTGTTTAAGCTCTTTGTAAGCAATAAGGGCATTTTGTTCTGTAAAATAACTATACGTGAAATTTTATTGTTACTCAGTGGATAGTTTTTTAAATCTGCTACCTTTGTTTCCGTGAAAGGCTTCTGCCAGACATCGTGATAGTGCAATTTAACGAACTATATTCCAATGGTCCGTACGAGCAATGACTAAAAATAAATCGCAGAAACGCCTGACGAATAAATGGTCTTTAGATATCTGCATTCGGAGATCGTTTATTGTTTTAACTTTGAGCTTTAGCAACCCGCTGATTTCCAACATTCTCTATTTCTATCAAGATTTCATTAATTTCATCACTTCTGGCCATTTTTCTTTTGATTTTCTGGCAATTTAATCTCCAACCATACGAAAATTATGCGATAACTTTATTAAGGTGAATTATAGGGTTAATTAATTAAAACATTTAAAGAAGTATAATCATAGACGTTATTTCAAATTATATTAAATCTGTACGTGTGTTTTAAATGTGAATTCATTTAAGCTGAAAGTTTATTGGTTATTTGGAAAACATATTTAAATTGTTTAAGCAAAATGTAATTATTTCTTTTATTTTTATTTGCTGCAATAACATTGTGAAGATGTTAGAAATTTTTCTCTCGAGAATGGCGAAAAAATTAATTAAAAAAATAGTCCAAAGACCCCTGCAATAATTTTTCACAAACGCTTGGCACAAATGTGAATTCAGGACTTCTTGAAGATAATTTCATTTTCACGCACCACTTTTTCATAGCATAATGCTGTACTGCTACCCATATTTACAACGCGTGACACGTGTTCGCGCGTAGTCACTTTTGCCTCAAAATTAAAGTACATTCTGTATTAAAAATAAAACGAATCTTTTTCATGCAATGCTGCAGTCATTTCTCATCGGAGCTTCTTTTTGTGAATTGAAAAGTCGAAGCGAAGAAAATGGAGCTCCAGAAAATCTCTCTTCCCTTCTTTAGACTACAACTTCCTCTCTTGCTCCATTGTTTTTCTTTAACTAGAAAGAAAAAAAATAAAAGAAGCGACATCGGAAGACGAATAAAAAGTTCAACTGCTTGTCTCAACCGATAATTGAATTCGTTTCGGACGCTTTTTCTCGACGAACATTTTGCGTACTAATTTTCGAGCTGTTTGCACAGACGAAATGAGGTGCGTGATGTCGTTTGATGGAAAAAAATCGGATTGATTTGTTTTTATCGAAAACAAAAGCAATCTCGATCAAATACATTATGTAGTATTATATGAAATTACGAAAATACTTTTAGTCATAAAAACATCGAAAAAACTATCTTTAAATTGTATTAAAAAACGTAATAATAGTATTTCATAATAAAAAATATAATAAATGACATCAATTTTGTAGAATATTTTACAACAATCTTCAATAATAAGTTCGACGAAAATTTTTGTTAACGATTGATATACGAATGGGATACGCATACATTCGGAAAGATTCACTCCGCGAAATGAAGTGCCGAGGGCGCCCCCGAGACGAGGTGGTTAGTGGTACTATCAAGCAACAGAGAGGGCGATGTATTACGTTTATACGGTCTATGCAAATTTACCATGAATTGTCGGGTCACGAGCCTCAGTTCTCATCCCTAATGTTCCGATTGCACAACCTAGAGGAGCTGCGCAACGTCTAACGATTCAAAGCATGACAATCTAACCACTCAGAGTAATCACTTCAGTGCGAGTCGAAGAATAAGAGTGATTTAGCATCAAGTTCGCTGTTCGTTTTTGAACGAATTAGTCCTACTCTTTGATACAATCAACAAGAATGATTAAGAGAATAATAATGAATAAAAATTATATAATATTGAATCACAGTTTTAATAAACAAATTTTAATTAAATGTAAAATACATTTTATTTAAAAAATACAGAATTTATTTTTTATTACAAGTAGTATTTAATATGAGTACCTAATAAAAACTGGGGATTAAAGTAAACTGTGAATGTAGAAAAGGGGTTTGATAAAATAAAATATACCGATAATCTTGTTGGTCCGTTATTGAAAGTATTGCCATCGTTAAATAATTGAGAAGCGATTGAGTTGTTATTGCCCGTAATTTTTCGTTACAAGTTTAGTAAATTGTCTTCACGTGAAAGTCTTTTGCAACGTCAAATCGCTTTACGGGAACTCTGAAGCAGCGTGTACTTTTTCCGTAAAAACGATAAAGCTTTTCAGAGGGTTTCATCCAATTGTTGTAACGCCTGGATAAAATCATTTCATGTTTACTCCCGAAACCATAGTCGAGGGTAAAAAATTGGTTTGTCTCGACGAAAGTGGTGTAAGCGAAGCACGAGCTTCAAAAAAGTAATTTTCTCATGCGCGACCAAACATGATTTATGATTCGAGACTTGAACGCTGGAGCTTCCTCAGTAAGGGGCGACCCGCCGGTGAGAAAAGAAGTGAGAGATGAACGTTGCTAACTGGAATCTGGACTAGAACAAACGTTTAAGTATGCGATACACGTCATCAACCCACTTACGATTCTGTCGAGTTCATAGTAGATGTTAAATTATCGATATTTTTATCAAAACATCAGAACGCTGCAATAAAACATACTTCATGTCTCGTTTAAAAATTTAATTTACCGAACGGTTTTTATTCAATATCATTATCAGAAAAAATGTCATGTAAACAAAGGACAATTTTTATTGCAGAAAATTGTAACAATTAAATTTATTAAATATACATACTTGATCAAATCATTCATCAAATTAAGGAATTTTTAGCTTATTTTGAATAAGAAAATAATCTGTATAACTTTTCTTTCAAAAGAAACCTTTTAACAAAAGTACTAATCTTGATCGAGAAGGAAATGTAAAGCTGAAGATTTTGTTGATCTAAGTCCGTTGCGTACATTGCATTCATAGAGATCAGTAGTTCGTATACTTTGCGATTGCAAATGGCGGATGTAGCATTCGTCCGTGACGAATGCGCCGGATAACCAAAACTTTTTGCCGAGGACTTGTCCGTGCTTTGCACGAACCCTGTTATCTTCGAACGTGTCGAGTTACCTCGTTAACCAACAATGCCCCGAAGCTGCAGTGCATCAGCGTGATGACTTCGCTCAACTTTTCACTTTACTACGCGCGACAAGTCTCGATACGATTCATGCGTTTCTTCTTCAGTATACAATCCGAGCTGACAGCTGATAATCAAATGTTCGACTGATAGATCGTGCTTGCTACGCAAATTTCGACACAAATTTAATTTGAGAATGAACACCGTCGCATTCAACTTATTCCGCTGTAAGAAACTACACGGCAATAAAACTCTTGTTGCAAAGTTATTTTTTATTCCGAATTGATAATGCTGCAGAGAAAATTAAAATGTTCATTAAAATTTCAAGGCCGTAACGTGAATTCTGGTTAACGTATTTTATAATTCCTTCGTGCGAATAAAAATGGCTGACAGCTTTGCGCGAATTACAGTGTACATCCTGCACATAATAAGAAGTCATACTGCACACATAAGAGATCTCTATGAATACCGTATAAGAAAGTATCTTATTTCACACGTATGCTTACTAGATATTAAAGTTCTTTTGTCGTGTAATATGATAGGCATTTTAATTCCAAGTTACTTCTAAAACCATTATGCATTTTCGTAAATTATGAATTTAATTAGTTCAAATGTTCACGCTTGCAGTATCGCAGAAAAACGAGTTCGCCTAAGAAATTTTTGCTCGGTTATTTTTTTTATATTCATAAATATTTTTAAGCCATGTTACGTATATATTTTTCACATTAATTGATTCCATGTTAAAAAATTCATTGGCATTAATTGGTAGTTACATTGATAACAATATCATTAGTTTCACAGGTGTCCAATACTGATTCTATATAATTTGTGTTATTTACTTAATAGTAATCAACCACATGGCTAGCGATAATCATAGATATCATGTATATTTCTGCCTAATATCAATTAATATTGTTCCAAACTATGCTCATATGTAATCAATACATATTGTTAGAAAAACGAGCATAAATTTACGAAACTCAAGCTCAAGTCAACAATTCATTTGAGAAATGGCAATAATTTCACGAGGTCTTGTTTGTGTACATAATAATTAATATTCTGCAATCAAAGCTTAGTAAATACGGTATATGGAAATTGGTTGAGTCACGACACCAAGTGCTTTAATTGGGGTAGTTTTTTATCGCGATCCCGATATAGGATAATTGGCTGTTCAATGCTTGAACGTAACCTATTCCAAGATCGAAAGTAGTACTTAAAATCATGCAAAAGTACGATACAGTGAATTTGCGCAAAAAAGACATTTGCTATATTACGTTCGCGTGAGAGAACATTTTTAACGCTTCAGATTGGCTATGATGCTGAAAAAATTGGTCTACTTCGTCTTCATTGTGATTTCAAGTTCAATGTTGCGTAGCCATTCGTTATCGCAGGAACAAAAGACTTCGTCGTCACTCTGAGAGATTGGATTTGTCGCCGATCAAGGTAGAAGACACTATGCAGTCACTGGACTAAACTTTGAACGGTTCATTATAGCTGTAATGTCTCTGTTTGGTTAGGTGAGCTTAGTACATATAGCGTATAAAATTTTCAACGTTGTTGATTTTCGTAATTACCTTGCGCTGATCATTCTTCTTTCCTGTAACACGCTTCAATGAGTATTAAAATAAAACTTGGCAGACTAAATTCTCAACACTTCACAAGACAATCAATGAACTAACAAAACAGAACAATTATTTGTCTGCTTAATCACACGACAGTAAATATGTCTGAAGGATCTATATATATTATATTCATATTAAAGCAATAGATTACACAATATTATTATACGTAACATCTGATTATCGCAATAAATATTTGAAAATTATTATAACGTCAAAATTTCGATCTAACTCATAAATATATTTCATTTTTCTTGGTCAATTTTATTATAAGAAAAATAATAATCTGGATTGTAATCTATGACGTTGTTATAAAAGTAATAGATGACTCCATATACTTGATTTTTCGTCTCTACTACTTGGAGAGAAATGACGTTGGGATGTCAAAATCGTTTTTCAGCGTAAAAGGAAATAGGATTTTTCTCAGAGTTCACACCCTTTCGCACGAGGAACGGCGCTAGTGGAAAGACACGGTATTAAGCTCGAAAGCACGATGGCTCGAACATCCTGCGGAAGATTATGACCATATCCGCCAGCTAGTGTCGATATTTCGCACAAGCTTCATCAAGATGTTCTTGATTTTAAAACAAACTTATTATAAGATTTCAGTTAATTTATATTTATGACAAGAATAGATTAGATTTTCGCAGATAACGCAATTTTAAATTATGTGAGTTATAAA
>JABFQD010005430.1:0-10715 GCA_022817045.1 Psix sp. ZL-2020
AGTCAAATTTGGTATCATCGGATGTCCCCCGTCAAGACGAACAATTTTTATTACCCACTTTTTTTGATCGGATTTGTAGTTTTCGAGATATTTAGTTGTCTCAAGATAAAAAACTCACCCTGTATACTTAAAAGTATATAAAATATATCTACATATATTTCTACATATATTTTACACATATATTTTGTTCCGTACGGGAATATTACAGTTTTTTATTATTAAAAATAATTTTTTAGAAACAAATTATGTCAAATTTGCAGGTTAATGCAAAGTTGAAATTATCGTATCGAAATTCAAAATTTTGTTTATGAAAATTTCTAATCGGACGCATTATTATTTCTTCAATTGTGTTACATCCTCGGCTGTATCAAAAGAGACTCGGTTCAACGATACCACCGGCATTATTATGAATAGTCAAACTCCTATTTCTGTTTCCCGTCATCTTGGAGCCTAGTTTTTTCTACTTCTCCTCTACGAAAGTTATTCACCATGATACTGCAATAACGCTGTGTTGTTTTTCACAATTATATGTCGCTGAAAACATTGTAAAATTATTAACTGGCAATTCATTTTTTAATTTTAATTGAATTATGTATCAAATATAATATTTCAATCGATCCATATTGGATTAATTGAATACAATTGATACAAAGTTGCGACTGTATTGCGCAACCTTTTATACCGCCGTGACCTGCGGTCGACCTACAGTCATAATTTCTTGTGTAATACATATCGAACCCGATGCCATGCCAACCCGAAGTCCTTTAGTCTTGATCAGGTTCTGTGCCTGTCCAGTGATCATCACATTACCAGCGACGACTTGTAACTCTAGGTATTTAGTTTTGATATGATTTATTATCTCAATTTGGTTATTTAAGTTGCCTTGCGAGGAATCGATTACCACGACATCTACTCCCACAGCGGTGAACAACTCCAACCAATAATGGCCTTCAATTCCGAAGCCCATCACAGCGCCAACCAGCAGCTTTGCGCTCTAAGACGCAAAGTACTCCCTTGGACGCAAAGGCCCACTTCCACCTGCTTTACGGCGCAAAATGACATTTCACGCCTTGGAACTCGTCGCCATGTTTAGCGCCGCCTCCAGGCCTGCGAGGTTCACGAATAAAGAGTTCTTGAGGCTCAGGTTGCTGAGGAAATTGCTGAGATTTCCGAGGTTAGTGATACCACCGAGGCGCTAATGTTCGCTAGACCGCTAAATTGCATTAGCAGTGACTTTTTATAGAGTCGACGTCACCGAGCGAAAGCCCCAATATCAGCGGATTTTTCAAGCTGCTTAGCGACCAGAAGTTCAGCTGGCTTGTCATCATACCTCCTCCAGATAGGTTTTAACCTTTGTTACTCTCTGCCGTCGTACCTACTGTTACTGCAGTCAATGACGCCACTGGTGCTGTTGCAACGGCGCTGGCAGCGGCTGCCTCCAGTCACTTGTGCATGTTGTGCAGCAAGTTGTCCGCTCTTTCACCAGCTTTATCCGTTTTGAGTCCACGTCGAACATCGGGTTCTCCAGCAGCCATTAGCCAATTCGTTTCAGTTATGGTGTTTTACTAACGATTACCCAAAGAGAACGTGATGAAAGACGTTTCTTTGTGGTTCTTCAAATTTAATAGGACTCTTAAGTGTTGACTTTGAAATATAAATTGTTTATATGGTTGTCGAAACACTTTTTTCATTATTTTAAAATTACTTTTTACATGCTTTTATCATTTTTCTTGATTCAATAACCTTTATAAGGTATTAATTCCATAAGAGTAATCAATGAAAAATAGTATATTTCAAATTAAGGGCGCTGAGCGTCATTTCAAAAGGCGAACTTCTTATTAGATGCGAGAGCTCACTTGTCAAAAATCTTGAAAGTCCACTTGTGACAAACAATATTGTATGTAACATGGACAAAAAACTCTTCATCTCACTCAGTGTGTAACATCTTATCGGCGCGACTTACGGGCTTGTCAAATTGCGAACTTGACAATCGTCGAAAAGAAGGCTATTGAAGCTTTGGGACGTAATATTTTAACAGGTAATTACTATATTCTGGAATATCAAAAAATGTTTACTCTTAATAATCTTTTTCATGTATATTATTTTATAACAGTAATTTCTTACCTGGCTGAGACCTTCTTTAACTCCAATTATTTTTATACCTCCTTCTGTCATTGAATGATGTTGATTGATGAATTTTTGAATTGATGAATGTCATTGAATTTGGTGAAGAAGAAACTTGCACACAAGTATATATTGTGACCTTCTCATCAATTTATCTAGTTCATTGTCGTCCCATTTACAGAACCTTGTACGCGAAGTATTAAATACATAACTACTCCATATTATTACTCTATATTTCAACGACAGTCATATCAATTTCTTCTTCTTCAACCATTTTCATGGTGATTTCTTCCTCATTTAGTTCTTTACTTTTCACTGTAGTATTCAAACTTTTGCCTTTTTTTTTATTTTAAGAAATTTGAATTCTCTACATCTCTTTTTTTGCCTTTAAGTCTTTTTTCAATTTTTTGTGTTCAACAGTTTTCCTTTCTTCCAAAATGTATCTGAGATTTCGTATGGATTTACTTCCATACTTTCTTTCCAAAATAGATTATTTCTTTCAACCTTTACTACTTTCAGATCCAATGGTGTCCACAACACAAGGTAAAAATATTAACGATCAGTTACGTGCAACTGACCTTGAATTTGGTAGTAGTAATGATGCTTCTGATTCAAAAAGTCACTGTCACCTTGAAAAATATTACTAACATTTTTAACTTTTTTACGTGCATCTTCAATGTTCATGGTCTTGATTGATACAAAACATGTCACTTCAACAATTCCATCATCTTCAACAAGCCCATCTGGCGAGGAACCTAAGTAACAGTAATCCTTATCAATAAATATTCCACACCGTCAGACTTTGAGTTCGTATTATTTTTCGAATTTAGCAATTGCAAATTCTTCATTCATTCAACCATATTTCATAGCTGGCGTATTTTTTGTAGAAGAAGACACAATTTTTTTTGCCATCGAATCACAAAGCGTTGACTTTTTCATTCCACAAATCGGTCCAAAATTTGAGGATATTAAGATCAATCATCTTATAATGTGCCACAGTTCAGATTTGTACTGATCTCGCGTGTTCACTTCAACGTTTTCTGTGTCTTTGATACTTAAACAGTTTCAGTGGTTTTGTAGTAAGATTTCATATACATTAGGAATGTATCATACAAATCGAGAGCATCGCTCTCGATTTGAGTGGAACTTATATTTGGATTGAAATTCTTATAACATGTATGGTTTCTAGGATCTTTGCCATCTCAAACAGCAATGTTGCATATACTATAGTACTTATTCTGTACTTCAGCAAATAAAAATTTTTTTGTTTCAAATCTGATAATAATGCCTGCTCCAGACAGTAAATCGAAACCATGTCCGTACAACGGTTTCATCCAGCAACCATCAGCAACTACTGTAATGAACGGTACTCAATCTATTACATTGCCATGTTCAATCGCTATTTTCTTCTCTTCTTCTACAGCTTCTTTCATGCAGTATTCGTTTGTTTTCAAAAACTGAGTTATGACTTCTAACTGCAAATGCGCAAAAGCTGTACTACTCATTGTACGTAGATTCATAGACGCATTAATTTCTTAAATTGTCAAAAATCCGATACCAGAAGTCATTGCATAACTGTTGCGGAATTTACATCTAATACTGAATCGTCATTACATTCAGATCAAACACTTGTTTTGTTTTGTCTTCAGTCCATGATTACGAATGTCAACAACATTTCAATCTCTAAAACTGTACTAAATTCCTTGAAAGTGTTCAATGTATGTGTTTCAATAATGAGTTCAGGTAAATTATCATCTTCTTGACTGTCAAAACTTTCTTTTTTTTTGTCAATCATTTCTGTGCTCGAGAAATCATTAATTGTTGGAATTTCATTGTTAACAAGTTATCATCGTCACATGAAAAAATGTCTGTTACATTAGTGAATGAATCATTTTTAATGGCATCATTCACATACTGAATGTACTCGACATATTGTTCTTCGACTACAGCTGTATCTTCCAACACAGATGTGAAATTTATAATTTCACTGGAAGATATAGCTGTATCTTCCAACACAGATGTGAAATTTATAATTTCACTGGAAGATATAGCTGTATCTTCCAACACAGATTTACTCTTCTCGTTAGCATCGTTGGTTTTCTTAGAAATTAAGTCGTTTTCGGAAGACACTTTTTTTTCTTTCTCGCCTAAAAATGATTTTATTAATATGTTAACAACCTTCAGAATCAATTAAGAATACATTATTATTCACTCAGGCAGTATACGAGGACACGACTTTTGGACACGGCTATTTGGACGCCAAATATATTCAACATTCTAAAATCTGTATATATTTCATAATAATTAAATATTAGCTTTAAGTTTCAGAAACATAATAAATTACTAAAATTGAAACGCATAGAAATGACTTGTGCGATCGAAAAACTAATAAAACTACATATTCTTGGCGCGTAGAATTTGCTTGCGCGATCAAAAAAGTAACAAAAGTAACGGATGCTCAAATTATCCGTATTTCTATATAAAAAATAATACTCATAATATTCTATTTTAATAATGGAATATATTAAAAAGAACTAATGCACAAAAATAGTGTAGAATAGTATGTACTAGTACATCTAAATGATTTGGTGTTAAATATATTTAGCACCCAAATGTCGCTGCGCTCAAATATCATAGCGCCCATATTATTTGGCGTCTAAATTCTCGACGCTCAAATTACATGCAGTTCAATTCCTCGCACCAAAATTATTCAGTGTTTGAATTTCCGGCACCAAGTGACCGACCCCCATATTGCCGCGCATAAAGGACCGGGTTCCTTCACTCAAGCAACAAACTTTGTTATTACATTACTGAATTGTGCATTATATCAAAGATAAATTAAAAAATCGCAAAACTTTATTCAATTTTTTCCTGAATTTTCTTAAAATTACATACATACATTTTTACAAAAACATCATATATAGCGAATATATAACAAAAGTCAAGAGCCACGGTAGTGGCTCGCATCAAGTACCAAGCGAGAAGCCAGACACTAACTAGTATTTCTGGACCAAGTAAATCTCCTTTTTCACTCCTGGGTTGAATATTTGTTTTACAGTCTGTATAAAGAGGAATGACGAATGCACAGTCGCAAATGTAATAGTTTAGAGTACAAAAAAAGGTTATATATATCCAACTTCATAGCCTATTGAATTTAAGCTATTTTTCAATAAAACTAAATTGTAAGACCTTTAAGGTACTGTCTGTTATTTGTAATGGATACACAACCACTATTGTGAATGTTTAAATAAAATCCCTAAAAACAATGCAAACGTAGAGGACAGAAATCTTCTCCATTTGAATAATGGAGAAGATTTCTGTCCTATTATAGCCTTGGTACTTAAGGTTTCGTTCACAATGGACGTATCGCGTTCATGATATAAAATACATTTACGAATGATCAAAAGTCAATAACAGCCATTTTAGAATCTCTGAATTATTTTTAAAAGCTTAAAAATTCAGCAAATTCATTCAGGGTTTTTTGTGCCCCAGGTGCCTCGTGCAGCATCAAAAGCTTCAGAATCAAGGCTTCAACGATAAATGTAAATAGTATTTAGTTTTCATGCAGATTTTATTCATTGTTACTAATTATATGACGCGCAGAAATGAAAATCGATAGAAAAGCAATGTTAATGAAATGAAACTTATGTCTTTCTTGTTTTTATCGCATCCTACTTTCCATATCCATATCGGTGTGTATTTCCATGTAGCTTAAGCCATTCAAGATTCAAGTATTATCATGAATTGATTGATAATATGATAAAAATTAATGTAACATCCATCGCGCCTATTTTGCAAATGCGTTTGTAATGTAAACAATGCTTGACACAGAATATACAAAATGCACTACGGGAGCATGATGCGCATGCCCATAAAGTTAATTTGATATTCGTCGTCAGTGTTATAAACATTCTTTTAAATTCCACGTATAGATTGGAAATTAAAATTTTCTAATATATACTTTTTCTATTCACAAATGTAATGTCACATTGTGTCAGAGATGTAAAAATTTATATTAGGTTCTATTTATTGAACATATATGTCAGAATATGGTAACATAAATGAGTCATAAAATAGTGCATAAGGCTCATATATGAAACATTTGAAGAGCTGAGATGCAGAATCCACCAAGTCCACATTTTGCATTTTGAAGACATACTCAAAAAACAGGTTTCTCGGAATTTAGTTTGAAAAAAATGCAGCATTTAGTCTATTATGTTTATTATCGAAACTTATTATTATTTCTATTTTCAATTTAATGTTCTGGTTTAATTTTCAAGAAAATGAAAAAAACAATTTAATTGGCAGGTTTTGAAATAAAATATATGAACTTGGCAGCTTTTAAAAAATATTAGTAGTAACAACATTTGGAATAAATTTTTTAACAAAGAAAAAATTGCATTTCTTGTGAAAATCCCATTTCAGTTATAAAAAACATTTCACAACATTTCAATAATAAAAATAATAGTGATATTTAGAAATTAATATTACCTTCCAACCTTTTAGTAGTTGGAGGGTTAAGTATAAAAGTGAGCTAATTCCACTTCAATTCAATCAGAATCTGAGATATTGGTGAATTTATCTTAATTTCAGAACAGTAAATTAATAGTTTTTATGATAAACTTCCTACTTTTATGAAAAAATTCCAGAAATGGAATTAATTCACTTTTACACTAAGCCTTTCATTCTTATATATTATATTAAAAAAATATCCTAAATCTTTCATTTATGCTTATTACATTAAAAAAAAACACTCATAAACTCACTCAGATATATACAATATCAGAAAAACTTCGTCAGTAAAGAATTAAAAAACTTAAAGATTAAGTTGTTTTTTAAAACACGTTTTTGTACATAAAAGTTGTGTTTAACACTTGCTTCAATTGTCAGTTAAGATTGTGTCAAATGAAAAAAGTTAAGGATAAAAAATTGAAAAATAAAATAATTTTAGGATAATAGAAGTGAACAAAATAAAAGTATTGCGAGATAAAATAATTTGTAGAATAAGAATTAAAAGTATGATGTATATTGGAAACGCTCAACTAGACATTTCAATTACAAGATTAATGTTGAATATCTGAAAGAGAATTATATATAAACAATTGTGAACGTTAAATAAATGTAACAAAATAACTTGTTTATTTGTAATAATCATGAACAATGTATTTGATGACTTAAAAAATGAAAGTAATCGTTATTCTTTCGATAGTTCTTTTTCGAGAATTATTAATAATCAAGTTTATCGTTTCAGTTTTGAATAGCAACACAAGTAACCAGACTACTTTAATTAATATATGAAAAACAGTCAATAATATATGATTAATATATTGTCAATGTATAATCAATACAAAATTTTCCAAATAATAATATAAGGTTAATAATTATACGATCGTATTTACTACGCTTATTTGTTCCATACATGCGCTATTCATGGAACCTTAGTTAGATTTTACTTGTGATGTTTGATATTTCTTTATAGTGACTAATATAGCTTATTACAAAAGTCATGACACAAAAAATGTAAATTGTCTTATAAAATTGAAATTCGGTAGTTCTTTTAAAGAGTCAAAATATAGAAAAATCACTTGTGGGTCTTATCATTATTTAATAACAAAATAATTTCTTATCGGGGGGAACTATTCGTTTACAATAAGAGTCGCTATTTACACAATGAAGAATAAGAATAGAGCGAGTCTTAAGAGTAGCTTCTACAGGAACTGCTCGCTCTCGTATAGCAGCGAGCTTGATGATTCCACAATAGCTTGAAGCTTGCCAATTTATCTAATTCGAAATGAAAATACCAATTAGGAATGCGGTGATTGCAAAGAACATTTAAACATTTCCTTTACTATGATCAAAGCTCGGAAACCCATCGGCGCTTCATATTGTAATCAATGATCAGCTGGATAGAACGGAACATAATTCCTGCGATCTTCATTTCTTCTTCCGTTTTGAGCATTGAATAATATAAACTTATTTATTGCAGCTTTGCAAACAGCACATCATTGTCATTTTTCAGAAACTTTTTTAGAATAGAATAGAATATATATTTATTGTTCTTTAGGCACTCGCCTAAAACAATTTACTAAGTATTTCTTGGCTATTACAAAAATAAATATTACATTTTGTTGATTAGAATTAAAATTATTTTCTCACAACCACATAACATATATTGTTTTTCACTTATTAGTATAACTAAAGAACTAACATAGCTACTCGTTCAGAATATAAGCGTGGATTTTCAAGAAAATTGCTAAAATGTAAAATACATTTTTCATATGATCTACGTTATAATACGAAATTACAAATGGAACGAAATTGTTAAACAAATACATTTTTCTCCAATACTCGAAAGTTCGACAATCGCTCAGTATATGTTTCAAATTTTCATTATCTTTCTGACTACAGATTGTGCACAGCTTATTTATGTCTATAACATAAGAAATATTTCTGTATCTTATTCTCAAGATTTTAGACCCGAATAATCTAAGTTGCGCAAACATACTAATTATTGGCAGAGATAATTAGTACTTCAGATATGCTTCACATTCCGTATTCTCAGTGTCCTTAATAATCCTATAATAGTTACTATAACTCGTTAATGCTGTTTTCACGCGTAACTTTACTCGTAACTGTTTTTATCCTCCTCAAGGAATTTTTCATGCGGGCTTTGATAATCTCATCCTTTTCGCTCAGATTATAATTTATCGGATCATTTTCTGCAGAAACATTATAATTCAATTTAAACAAAACATCCTTTAGAATCGTAAACCAATTTCTCTTTTCGTCATTATTAGCCGTTTTAACTAGCGCAATTAACGCGTCCAGGCAAATTTTAAATATCTGTAATTTTCCATGGTATTTATTTTTTCTAGGTGTGCTAAAATTCTTTTCAATGCCTCTATACTGAGTTTTGTAGAACCCGTTTCCATTCTTATCATATAACTGGGGGTGTTGAATGACAGTTGTAGGAGAGATGTAAAAAATCTGCGCTGTAATTTGTTTATCATTTTTTTCCCGGCTCACTCCCCAAATACTTGAACCGTACAACATGGTGGACGACACCACTCCTCTGAATAGTTTGAGTCTAACATCCCAATCTTCAAGTTTAGTTACTAACATTGGTCCCCATATTGAATTCATTGCCGCGATTGCTTTTGAGTATAGGTGATCTGCTGCTGCGTTGAATAGCCCCGACGAGCTTATGGGTATAACAAGATATAAGTACTCTCTTACCATCTTTAACACGTTACGATCGAATCTAAATGCTTTGTGTCTACCATTCCTACCGCTTTTTTGCACTATCATAATCTTATATTTTGTTATATTAACTTCCAATTCGTTAACTAAACAGTAATTCTTTATTGTTTTCAATTTTTCGTGCATGTCTAACATATTATCAGCTGTGATTATCAAGTCATGCGCGAACAAGAGTATCTCCATGTTTCTAATGTCTCTCAACCACGAAATACTATGTTATATCTGATAAAAATAGCGAGAAAACTTTTGGGCTTAGAGTCTCCCTGTAACACTCCCTCTGTTATACTTATTTTTCTATGTATTTGTAATCGTTTGTTTCAATTTTAACTGTAGCATCTGCGTAAAAATTTTGCAGTACTCTAATTAGTTGAGAGCTGACCCCAATATCATAAAGCTTCTTCCACAGTTAGTCGTGACTGACGGAGTCAAAGGCTTTACACAAGTCGATGAATGCAAGAAAGATTTGGCCATTTGGATTTGAGAGAGCTTGAGCAATTTTAGCGTTCAAAATGAAAATATTGTCCTCTGTCAATCTCTTTTTATTACCCATTTTGACATTCTATATGTGCTTTAATGTCTTCGGCCCACTCATTTAGTTTACCCAAAATTGTAGAGGTAAATATATTTGCAATACAGTTCACGAGGGTCTCCTTTTCATATATCATGACCATAATGATTTTACTCCAATTATTTAGTACCCTGCCCTCTTCGTAGATTTTGTTAAAGAAGGTTATCAGGTTGTTTATTCTATCCGAGGATAGATATTTATAAAAACCGTTAGGTAATTTGTGTAACCCAGGTGTCTTATTTTTCTTTGATTTAGAGAGTGCTTTAAGGATTTCGCTCTTCGATATTAGCGCGTCTAAGTTTAGATTACGACAGTCGGGGAAATTCAACTCTTCCCGTTCTTTATATTGATATACTTTTTTGAGGTACAACTCCCACTCTTCGACTTTTACAGGGCACTTTTTGAATTCTGATTTTTTTAAGCTTTTGTAAGTTTTCCAAAATTCTGTACTGTTTTTTGTATTGGATAATTTGTCTCTCATTTCTGTTTTATAGATCTTTTTTTTACTCTTGACGGTTTGCCTGTAATTTTTCCTCATTCCAATTAGTTTTGATTTACAATCTGTGTTCAAATATTTCTTGTACATTATATTCGTCTTTGTTAGCTCTTTGTTTAAAAATCTACATTCTCTATCGTACCAGAGCGCATTATTTCAAGTTTTTCCCGTCCGTTTCTTCGTTTCTCTGCATAGTTTTGGCTATTTAACTTTCATTTCACTAGCCTTCCTCAGGACCCTCACACTTACGTCCTTAGGGGGAAATTT
>JABFQD010005431.1:0-10715 GCA_022817045.1 Psix sp. ZL-2020
AATATATATTTTTATAAAATTACATATATAAAAATTAATAAATAAATGACAAAAAGGATTTTTGTATATTCAATATGAAAAAAGAAAATTAAAATAAGCGGAACACTATCTCAAATATATCATTGATTTAACGAAAATTGATAAATCTAACAGACTTTTTCATTGTGTAAAATATTATTTTGATATACTAATAACTTCTACAATAATACAAAGCTTGTTTACAATTAATACAATTTCACTATTCATAATATTTCGGACGTAAAAAATTCACATCCAAAACACGAAAAACATTTTTCATTAAAACGACTGTATTATTGATTTGACACAATGTTGAATATTTTGTAACAATACCAGAAGTTAATATACTGGTTTCATGTTAATAACTAATAATTAACTAATTTCATTACACATATCAATTCAATTAAAAGTCGACTTTCCTGCGTTTCTAAATTTCACTGCACTTAATTGCTACTTGTAATCAACCCTAAAACCCAGGACTTTCAATCGGTTTTTGTTCAGTGTTTTATTAATTCGAAAATTTAAATACACAAAACATCGCATTACATAAAATTTTTTTTCAGTTATTTGAAAAATAAGTATTAAGACAGTTTGAATGCGATTTCAAAAATTGATAAAAGAGCACTGAAAAAATATATATTCTGGTACCAAGTATATAATATACTTAAAAATCCTGAACTTAATTTAAATATATTTCACTTGGTTCAAATCAAATTTCACTTGAGTCAAATACAGTGACCTAAAAACACTGTTTAATATTAAGAGAATTTCAAATATTTAAGTATAAATTATTAAGTTTTATAATAATTATTTTAGTCATATCAAAGGATTAGCAATCCAATGTCCAATTAGGTAGTCAAATTTTTTAATCTCAATAGTAATCAAAGTTGCAGCGCCTCTTATGGAACAACTAATAATAATGTAGCTTGGCTAGATTACTTGAATTTACTCAAAACCGCGACTCGACATAAAATAAGTCGGCTGAAATAGCCCAATTATAATTGATTGACTGAACCTGTCAATGACGGCATAATCATAAAAATTAATTTTTTTATAAAACGTTACAAACAAATTCAGTTAAATCATATTAATACTGTAACTTTTTGATCAACATTTGTAAATGTAATTTTTATTATATCTTGTATAGATTTTAAACAAACATAGTTGTAGTTTTGCTTTTTTTTTTCCTCTTGATAAATAATGTAAAATACTACAAATACTGATGAAATTCTGTTATTTCATGTAAAACATTCCTTGAGAATTATTCAAAACTAAATTTCTGAAATCACACGAAATTGATTTACAACTTTTTTGTACCTATTTTATTAAACCACATATTTAAAATGTTTTATATTTCATTTTGATAAAATATTCTTTCATATAAAAATCATTTTATAATATCTCCTTAACTTAAAAATATTTTTAAATAGATTTAAAAAAATTAAAGCCATAAAAAAATAAAACAAGACATCATTGTACATGAAAAATTCTCATAATTCATCAATCCAAGCTTTAATATGTTTTAAGTATACTTCCAATAAAAGCTGCATCTAAAAAAGAATAAAAATTTAATTGTTCAAAAACAGCAATAAATAGCAATATTTATGATGAATAGACTTAAGGTAAGTCCGGATAACTTGTTCTAGATTTAATATCTAAAAATAAAAATGACTAGGCAATATTTTAAATAATGTACATGATTAAATCAATTTGACAAATATGTATTTTCAATTCCTGCAATTAATTTATGTAATAGTACTCATATGTATCAGAGTGACAGCACTAATAATTTGTAACTCAATACTGAGTATGTAATAACAATACAAACCGGTGCAGGGCAGCACTAATCAGTCTATTAATCTCAAAATCGATTTGTGAATATTGTATGACCTTTGTTTCGCTTAAGGTCAAACTAAAAGTCATATATACATTATTATCTAGTACACGAAACTGGTATTTATTTAATTTCACGTTATTATAGAGAAAAGCCATGAAATTGATCAACATCTGCATCAAAAAAAACTTTATTTCCAATAATGCGTTCAAGATTGATATGGGCAAGAATAAGAACTTTTTGATAGTAATAAGTATTCCGGTGTCAGAATGCCACGGATTCTCATTCCGATTCTAACTTTCAATGTCTGAACATCGAATTCAGTTCCTTCTCAATTCTTTCCTCCATCAACATCAGATGCATCATGGCTCACGTAGTTCAACAGTTGTGAGAATAACTTCTTCCCGGGTTAAATTCGAAAGATTAAAAATGTTTTTAAAATCTTACAATAGCTTCTAAATCTTATTGATAACCAATAAATAACTATAGATTATCAAAGTTGATAAACTAATAACACAGTGCTTGTTTTAGTTTCCATCAAACTATATTTCAACAGCTTTGGAAAATGATAATAGAACGTAATTAGAAGCTTAACATTTTCAGCAGTAACATAATATTTTCCACTCCCCGAAAAATCAAAATATAGATTAGTATTTGAAAAATTCTGGCAGAAATTAAAATATTTTTTATATATATTTAAAAATTTAAACTTTAATAAAAACATTTTTAGTTTGAATTTTACTACCAAAAATTATCTTAAATTTGTTGTCTAGCTTTAAAGTTTTAAATTCGCTTATTGCTACCTAATTTTATAATTTTAATTTTAATGGTTCAAATTGTTATTGAATTTCAAACCTTTAATTTGTCTTTTACTACTGAAAATTGACGTTTCTTTCTTCTCTTTAGAGTTTTTATTCCTATAAATAATTTTTAATGTTAACTACACAAAAAATCATCATAGGTACAACGTTGTTAGTCAACTTCGTCGGCTGACGGTGTATCTTTGAGCATATACATCGAATGTATATACCCTATATACATTATAAATTGTGTACATTTGCATAGTAGTAATATATTTTTACTGTGGTGATACTAATTTAACTAGTTTAATATTGACCAAACATTACAATTAATATTGAGCTTTATGTAGATAATCAACCCAACTCAATAAAAAAGACAAAAATACAGTATCGATGTTGGCCTATATAATGATGTTGGTTTAAACTGTTAATTCTACAATTTCAAAATAAGTGTAGCATCGCCTCAGTAATTGTAACAACTTCAAAAATGACGTTGTCTGATTATAGACTTATGATTTCTATATATGTTCTACAATGACTTCGTATTAGCAAAATAATCTGTTTCGCTTTGTCTCGATGCTGTGATCTAGTGTAGTTTGCCAACGTTGGTACTACGTAGCTTCGACTATTACATTTTCTTTAAGCAGCTATCCAAAATTTATGTCGAACGTCAATGTCATTCCAATGATGACTCAACACATTGGCTTACAATGTCATTTCACCATTGGCAAAATAGTCACTTTCACATTGTTTCAATCGTGGAAGTCAATGTAGTTTGCAAATGTTGAAACTATATGTTTTTAAACGTCATATAGAATAAACATTTACATTTTCTTCATAGATTAAGATACAAATTGAAAATAGCTAGCGATGAGCATTGGTAAACATGGCAATCACGTTGGTAACGGATATTTTCGTTATAAGAAACAATTTTTCCATACTTACGATTTCTCCTAAATAAATGAAAGGTGGAAATTGTAAATAATTTTCAATTTTGCATTCAAATTATGGACAGCATTATGTTTACAAAATTCAACAGTATTCAAAATTGATTTATAAATGAAGGATATCCTTGATCCACTTTATGAGTGGATTTATAATACACAATTTATTTTTTTATTTAACACATAAACATAGAAATTTTCATAAATATTTTATTTTGTACAGAGTAACACCTCCACCTATTTATTACTCATAAAAAAACAATACTTACACTTGTTTTATACAAAATATTTTTGTTTTAAACAATGGTGCTGTTGCTCTTGTATATGCTTTATTAATCTATGCAATTTAAAATAATTTTTGTGAAGTGTCTAATTAAATTTCGTGCTTTTATTATACATCACTCTATTTCAACATCTAGTATCTAAGCCTATGTTTACAAAAAATATATAAATTATCACTTGCATAGGGCCTATTTTCTCATGCCGTGACCTAACCTACAAAACAAACTTCTGTTGAGTCGACAC
Source organism: Psix sp. ZL-2020 (assembly GCA_022817045.1). Classification (NCBI taxonomy): domain Eukaryota; kingdom Metazoa; phylum Arthropoda; class Insecta; order Hymenoptera; family Scelionidae; genus Psix; species Psix sp. ZL-2020. The sequence continues at coordinate 4,122 of JABFQD010005431.1, forward strand.
GTCTACTATGTTGAACGTATTCGATACAGCACAACATATACATTATATGAGCGAGAAATTATAATTCCACGAGAAACGGCCACTTAACTGGTCACTATAGTTGAAAATTTTTAAATTAGGAGCACATCTTTGAAAAAAATTTCATAGGTTTCTAGTACCCTTATAAGCAGGTAAAAATGTTGGCAGTAAATTTTTGTAAAGGGTGACACCCTTAAAAAATAATCTAGGTTTTATGCTGAGAATTCAGCTTCAACAGAAAACTGATTTCAAAATCTTATCGCAGGTCTCTCCTTCCAGGTTTTCGTAATAATAAAAATTTAAATTTAGCGCCAAAAAATTGTGACACTTTTAATTTACCCTTTACAAACATTTACTGCCAAATAAGGGTGTTAGAAACCTATGAAATTTTTTTGAAAAATGTGCTCCTAATTTAAAAATGTTCAATTATAGCGGCCAGCTAAATGGCTGTTTCTCGTGGAATTACTCATATGTATAATTTCACACAGTCAAATTATCACTAACTATAATTTGGCAAAATAAAATTATAATGCTTGGTATATTCAAGGAAATCGAAGTACTACTCGTGTGAAATAATATGTGGATTATTGGCAAGAAACCAATACCTCAGGAAGTTAGGGCGAAGAAAAACAGAAAGCAACTTTCAATACATTGAAAGTCCGAGATCGAAAGGCTTTATCCAATTGATTTTTACATATTAAAGCACAACCAAAAATGCGAAACAGCAAAGGCAATATGACATAGAAGGGCGTCTATTTGTATATTCACAGATCTCGCACGCTAGATTGCCCTTCTAAAAATGTAATAAAACAAAAGATGCATGAAGATGATGATAAGAGAGAGAATCTCTCACGGCATTTCCACGTTGAAGACCAATTTTAATCGATTGTCATAGACTTTGAAATCGAAATATTATCTTTTACGGTTTTAATCAGTTAGCCGATTTTTCAGACAATTTCTAAATTATAACCATAACAAACATCGAGGTTCTAAAATTATTGGAGAAAAACAAAATCAGAAGAGAGAAGCGACGGGAAGACAACTCCAACATTCTGCTTGCAAACAAAAGGCTACATTTGATTCATTGGAAAAAAGTCATCAGAAGCTCAACACTTTTAGAAATCGTCCATACCAACTTGTGTGGTCCTATGAGAACATAATTACAAGTTGAAACGAAACAAATCAACACATTAACTTAGGATTTCTCTAAGTGTTGCAAGTTATCCTTTTCCAGAAGTAAGGATATCAGGTGATAGCAACTTTTAAAGTGGATACTCAAGTTTCAGGTACCGATTTCTTTGATATGTACTCCCCTGTCGCAAGGACTTTGGACTTGATATAGTTTTTTCAGGCAAACGCGACCTATTGAATGGAAATCCTGACGTAGAACAATCCAGTTCAGTTCCAACGATCAGTCATATCAAGACTTCGCTTCTATTAAAAGCATTGTCCGCAGATAGCAACAAATTCTAAAAACTAAAAAGAACATCTTACGGTTTATAACAAGCTGAACGTATCAGTAACGCGTGATACACGAGGAGATGTTTCGAAGCGCCGAGCTTCTTCCCAGTCATGACATTCTATGACAATACATGGACGAAAACAGGGAATTTTTTGCTTTTGCCTACGTCGTTTATAATGTCATTGCAACAGTATATTAGAATCCAGAAAATTTCTTTAAAGGTACCGTATCCCATCATTTTAATATCGAACATGGAAATTCAAACTATACTATGTCTTACTTTGCTCTATTAAGACTGCGTGTACTGCTTTGTTAACGATGGCTTAGAAGACTTCATGACTTTGCTCTGGTTTTGAGACCTATCTAAAAAAGAAGTTTTAGGAAAGAACAAAAATTTAATTGCTAAAGAAACAAACATCACACATTTCATTAGAAAAGCGCTACGGCATTATTCCAATAAAGTTGCGTACCATTCAATTGATGACATAGTCGCAGATATTTTACCCAAGGAATATTCCTTAGGTGAAATATTTTTATCTTGACTTTTTCTAATATTAGATAACATCACACATTCAACTATCTTAAAGAAGCTCGAAATAATATTACGAATTTACATCGTTACTTTTTGTGACATGTTCACGGAAAATATCAATTTTTCGATTTAATTCTTAGCAGACTAACAGAAATCTGGTTATTTTTGTTCACTCTACCGAAAAATATTCACTTCATAAAAAAGTAAACATTTCGGTATAGTGAACCATAAAAACTTGTTTCCCGTTCTGTTACTAAACTAAAAAAGTACTAGTTCTCCGTACATTGGTTTCAAACAATATGATATACCACATGGACAGAACGCAGCGACGTTGATACGGGTGAATTTGAAATAACACTCAGCTACGACTCGAGAATCAACTTCATCCTCTACCGAAATAGATATCGTTCCTGCCTTGTACCATAAAATACTATTTTAATTCATTTGTCTCTCCTTTCATTTTGCACTCTTCTGATTATTTGTACTAAAACGATATTTACACTTTAGTTATTATCTTCTGTTTATCATCATCGTATAATAGTACAGTTTGTGTCAAGAAACGAAAATTCGCCAAGCCTCGGAATTCATAATTGTACACAATTGAATTCCGATTTCTATGAAATTATAAAATTTACTATAACGCAATCATGTGTGTATCAACAGTCTTGTAGTGATAACAGACAAAAATACAAACTAATAGTTCTTTTTATGTTATTTAAAAGTGTGCTATCTTAAATGCAATGACAACATATTGTTTCATCTGATGAATACAACTTATATTGAACAATTTATAAAATGCGGACATATTTTAAAGTTACAGTCTATTAAAATTCCGTAATATGTTTCAACTTTCATATCATTTGGATTCTATACATGAGCCATTGAATTTGAAAACAAAATAACTCTTCAACAAAGCGCAGTTTAGACACTCTGAGCTTCATTGTTTACATACTTATAACGTAACTTAGCATAAAACCCTTTTTGTGCAAAAAAGGTTTTATAAGAAATCAAGGTACAAAGTACCAAATTACTCGTCAAACCTAAGCAAAGAAATGATGAAAACCATTGTGTATCTATATCTAGGTACACAAAGTGAAGTAAAAGTGGTGAAAAGAATATTTAATACAACATACTATAAGAAAATGAACCTAATCGCATGTTAACAACACGAAATATATTGCAGTAAACTTCTTTAAAAACTAATTTGAAAAAATGAAATATCATAATTTTATATTAGAAGATAATAGAAAACTGCGAAACACAAAGTGAAAATTTATGAATATTTTGCAATGGGAGAACTCTGCTTGCTGAAAGTTAGAATAATCTACGTTCAAAGTGCAATAGAGTTTATAAAATCTTTTCTGTTTTACTAATGAAAAAAAACTTATTCATTGTTCATGTAATAACGACATTACGCGCTATTATCCTACTTATAAAAAAACTAACACTAACAAAACCACATATATTACAGCATTAAACAGATTTTATCATATTTTGTATTAACCTAAAGTGTTTTACTCCGTAGTAATACGTTTTTATTTATGAGAAAATCGCTTTTATCGCAATGAATCTAATATAATATTAAATAAAACTATTTGTTTTTTCTACGATAATTTATAAATTTTATTATAGTAAATACCGGTTCTCAACACGATCTTTGATCAATTCGGAATTCAATGACTAATGCCATCAAAAGAAATATTTATGCTCATTACTGTTGTCGAATGAGTTTTTTTTTTTTTTTTTTACAAAATATGTGTAAAAACATGCATAGATTTTATCTTATTCACTTTAACATATAATATTCGTCATATACGAATATTATATTCAATACAGTACGGAAAACTTTACATGCAAGATAATTCTAATAATCCTAGTATAGATGACGTTGAATCATTTATGGTAGAATTTCTTACAAACAGTGCCAATTTACTTTTTTTGACTCTGACTTTTTTGACTGATGAATTTTGAGTTATACATATAACGAAACTTTCGGTCACTCGTTACTAGATGGCATAATTAATTTTATTGTACTCACAAATATTGTAATTTATTAAAGTTACTATATCAGGAACCAACGTTCTGCTTTCACTATATCATTAACGTTGCGTTGCGTTTGTGTATTATGTATATGCATTTGTATATTATATTGTATTCTGCGTATCTGCCGAATTGTATGTCATTAAATATGCATTAACACTGCTCGTCATATCGACAAAAAAGGAATTATTCACGAATAATAACTGAAGCTGTCATAGTGAGTTAAGGATTTAAACATTGAAAAAAATTCTTCCATTAATTAAATTAATATATATTAGTCAATTTGTCTTAATCGTTGTATTAATTGAGTCTATTTTTAAGCATATCAACAAATTGATTTCTACAATATCAAACAATAAATCATTAAATATTTATGTGTATCAGAAAAATTTCAATTCTTCAAAGTATAATAAATTACAAAAAGCTATTGTAATTTTTTTTGTTAAAAAATTTTACCATACTGTATTAATGTTTCATCAATAAATTCACATTATAACTGTGTTCCTGTAAAGTATGGTAAAAATTCATTGAAAATATTCGAAAAATTGTGTATACTTTTTTTCCGTATAATAAAAATAAAAACCACACTATTTTACACATACTATCATAATATCATACAATGAGAAAGCTACAATCGTATTACAATCAGTGATATAGATATTGCTTTGACTTATAAATCGTCGTTAATTTACACGATCAAGCTCTTTCATGGCCAGTCCGAGTTGCTGCCGGTTATTGTCTTGGAGATCAAGTGCAGCTTAACTCGCTTCCGTTCCGTAAGGTCGCCTGAGACTCGACTGATGATGACGGTGTCGCTTCACTGCTTATGGTTCCTCCGGGTTATGTTGAGATGATTCGATGGTTCAGGCACAATCAGGCCAGTCTAATGACTAACAGCATTGCGTAAAAGCACCTCATCTTGCAAATCAGGCCTTTATAAATATAATAGCGTTTACACAATTAGATTGGGATACAATTCCATCGCTTCCGTAAGTCGCAATGCCAATTCGGTCATTGACTGCATACATATAAATGCCGTATTGACAACATGCAATATCATGAAACTTCTACACTATGTATAAAAATATTAGGAAAAATTGTTATAGATCCACCAAATTTTCAAGGGATTTCAATTAAAAAAAATCAAAATTGAATCAAAAAATGTTTGCATAAAACATGAAGAAACACATTCTAATACGTTATTGTACAAATTTTTTAAACAACTGAATATAACACAATATCACCAATCATAGATAAAAATAATTGATTTCTATAATAAAATCATTAAATGAATCTTTATCATTTTTATGACAATTTTTGCACATGTTCTATATCAAATAATCATCCATTCGTGCCGTACAAAGCTTTCTGATTCGTGGTTTCATATCCCTTTTAATTTTAAACCAATGAGATGCAATATTTTGAGTGTGAACATAGATTTGCAAGATGTACAAAATCTACAGAAGTATTCACCTTTACATGCGTATATCTAGAATTTTAAAAAAATTGTGAAATATAACATTACCAATAATTAGTTAAGATTTCTCTACGAGGTAATATAAGATCCATTTTTACTTTAGTTGAAGTATCAGCATCTCTTTCCGATACCATAATCAAAAAACACAATCTAGTTTTTCCTCTCATTACTCAACGTGTCTTTATAATTCGTCCTTTATTGTATTTTCGCCGGCCAGAAACATTTTCATCAATTTCAACCATAATATTGTTCCCTCCAATTTTTGAACGTCTCTCCATTAACTGAGCAATAAACAATTTTTTACGCAAAAAAAAATAGAATTTCTTACGCAATTCTATTTTTTATAACAATTTTTTTTAACTATTTCGAAGTCAAACCAATTAAAACGAAAAAAAATGTACTAATTGCGATTCTCAAAAATGTTTCTATTTACAATGAACTTTTTCATCAACAGTTTATTTCCATTACGAAATATAGGTTCTGCTATAAAATAACTGAATTGATAACTAATAACAAACTATATCAATAATTTGATGTAAAAAATAATTAACAAAACTAACAAGTAAAATTAATCAGCTTATGTCAAAGAAGTAATAAAACTAATGTAAGAAGCGAGTTAGAAATTAAAAAGAATAGTGATAGGATATTGAAAATTACAAATACCTAACACGCAGAGTATATTTTTTACTTGCTGTTAAATTTTGAAACATTTTTTTTCCGACAAGAATGAAATAATCTGGTTTTCGAATCTATATAAAATTTAAAAATTTATCGATCTGAATCTTTAAAAGTATTTTTCACGTTTTGAAATTCTATAGAAAATCTCCATTTTAATATAGTATTTGAGCATAAAGTTTCAAAACTTCGTTCTTTACTGAAGAAAAACTAAAAATGTCACTTAAAGCATATCTATACGGTCAGATAACTGCACTCGATCATGTAAGCAAGAATTTTGAATCATTACGAAAAACGATGAATGAGTATATATATATATATATATATATATATACTCATTCATCCTTTTTCGTAATGTATTCAAAAGAGGATATGACATATTATTTTACG
>JABFQD010005432.1:0-10714 GCA_022817045.1 Psix sp. ZL-2020
TAATATTTTGTTTGTTTTAACTAAAAGACAAAAACTTAACTGTTATAAAATATAAAAAAATTAAGAAACGTGATAATTAAATAACTTGACTATTTTTTGATACAGTTTATTGGGCTCTTACGACCTTTTAAGTGGCACTTCTATTATTATTTGCTTTACACAGACTTTTAGATCGTTTTAATGCGAAATTAACCCATTGGATAATTTGAATCCATTTGTTGTTAACTGGTTGGTTGATCAGTAGTAGTGTCAAGGCTTATAATATCGCATGAGAGCGAAAGAGATAACTAGCGACACTCATGAGTGCAAGTAAGACGAACGAGTAAGCGTTAGGCACTGGTGTCAAGTCTCTAAAGTGAGCGCATGATTACAGCCTGTAAGATAGATAGAGATGGTGAATGTGATAGACTTACGGCTATCCGCTTTTCCCTGGTTCACCTTCTTTGGCAAAGCGGGAAGAATCTGTTTCAAAAAGGTATTTTGTCTCTTTCTCAGAAATTGCTTGCAGGTATTTTCTCAAACTTTGTTCGTCCTCGAAAGTGTTCTGATAGCCTTATTCAGGTCACCTGAGCTTGGCACAAGCCTGTCTTCCAGACACTAATCCTGAATTTTCATTAATTTAAATAATTAATTTCATAAACTCTTTTTCAACTTTGATATATTACTTCTAATTTGTTATTATATTTTAAGTATCTTTCGATAGATGATATATTATTTTCAGCAATTTTTCCTTTCTTCAAAAAATGAAATAATATTACAAGCCAAAGATCGAAAACATGCTAGACGTCAAAGATCTTTTATATTACTTGTTGTGAAAGTTTTATTAAAGGTAAAGACATTTTATAATTCTAATTTAACATAACTTGATCAAAAAAACTTTCGAAATGTTGGTGTACATTGTAAGTATTTATTTTATGGAGGTTCGTTCGATAAATTAAGTTCAATTTTAATTCTGTTTCATCCTAAGTCGATGACACAAAAACGATTCAACTGTGAAAAAAATAATTTATACAATTATTATATAATTTGAAAAAAAATAATACGTATAGTACCTCACGTACAACTGACTTACTAGTAAAAATCATCTATTGAATCCTATATGACAAAATCGTCATAATTAACGTTGAGATCTTTCTTTGTTGCCAAATTTCGTTGAACAAAAGCAAGAACCGTTTGATTATTGTCTAAAAACATAATATATATCGTTTCTTCTGTGAAATCCAAAATAATAAATTTTTTATTAAAAAACTTTTTAACTTACGGTTTAAAGATACCTATTCTCTTAAAAAATTGGTTATCGAATTTAACTTGAACACGGTCATTAATTTGAAAATGAATGATAAATCTATGCGTAACTTCTAGAACCTACTAATTTCAAAACTAGTTTATAAAATATTGATAAATCATTGTGCAATAGAACGCATCTTGTTTAAAGTTTAATCTCAACTTTAGATGTATTATAGTGAAAGTCAGCACGAGCCTCAACACCAAATATTATTATTCAGCAACACAATTCTAAACATTAATAGTGCATTTCTATATTCTATCTGCTGAATTGTCATGTAAACCTACATTAATGAATGTAAATTCAGCATTGCAGATGACAGAAAAAATGAAGTGTGAATCACGTAAAAGTGATATGTAAATAGAAAAGCAATTTTATTTTTTGACCATCAATTAAAAAAAATACAAGAACCGCTTAATCAATTTAGGAAAATACTTAATATTCAATGAAAGAATATTTCTACGATCAATCGCTACGATCTAATCGTCCACGATCGGTGATCCCAAGTTTGACATTGGGAAATATGTAGTGCTGCTACCCTTTCATAGTATTGATAACTAAGAAACATAACTTTATCTTAGCTATCATGTAGTTCTAGGATTGACTTATTGAATACACTCTAAGTTTATGCTATCGATTAAGATTTTCATATCGTATCTAAATCGAAAACTGAGTTCTAGCTTAGTAAGCAGTTAGGCGCTGATCAAAAAACAACACAATCACACAATAATAAAATTTATTATATCAAGTAATATAAAACGCTATCTTAACAATTAAATTCAGAATATAATTACAAAACGTGTTTGCTATTAGAACACGAGTTCGCATGTAATCGCGATCAACCAAGATTTTCCAAAATGATTCTTTGATATAATAAAGTGCCGAAGATCCCGAACGTAAACACAAATATAATTAAAAGAAATTATGACTTAATTTTCTGTCGTGTAACATTACATTTAGTTGCACGTTACAGGTCGTCGTAAACTGGCTCAAAACTCGGGATTTTGAGCATTGTTGCTCGGACTCAAAATGGCTCACCTGACCAGATATATTACTTTTTTTATAATTAGTTTTTTTTATAAAAACTAATTATTAGATAAAAAAAATAATTAGTGAATTCGCCTAGAAAGAAACTAATATGCAATGTTAGCAAATAACAATTTAGCCTAATATATATGTCTGATAAATATTGATTAATTGAAGTAAATTACTATGTAGCGTTACTCGAATTATAACATGGCGAAAGGAAAACTTTTGAGATTTGAGAGGGCAAGAATACTGGGATGACAACAATCAACCTTATTTTCATTCGCAGACCGAAGATTTCACCAGGAATCTGTCAGGGAGGATAAACCAAGCGGGATTTGCTACCAGCACTTTACTTGTTGGAGTACAATCTACACTTTGATGACAAAGAAATGGAGTTCATTCAGTCATGCAACTACTGCAACACTCTGTTAACAAACTGGTGTCGACTATTTAAGAGGCGTCATCTGGATTTGTGAATACGATTCGCGATCGAAGACCGTGGCAACCCGAAACAAAGAGGGCGCCACTGAGTATCTCTACGCTGAAATTTGTATATTGCTCAAGAACGAACGACGAGTCGTTTTGAGCCCGAGCTAGCAAGAACATCTGAGAATGGAAAAGTTTGAAGTTACAAAATTTTACTGCAGGAGAGAAACGACCTGGCAGTCGAAGTAGCGGAGCTTCGTCGTGATGAGTCTTCTTGAATCTCGGGGTTGCAATTTCAATCCAATGACTTTTAAATAAATTTTGAGATAGATAGAGCAAATTTAGACAGCCATATATGGCTGAATTACTCATTGAATGATTATTAGTAACTATGGATATATTTGCCCTGGGCTTAGTCTTAGTATTTTTGTGGGCTTGGGCTTGGAAATTATTTTCAATATTTTGTACAATCAAATAGATTCTGATTATAGTTGTTATTTTAAACAGACAGAAATTGTATTTCCTAAATGCATAAAAAATATAAATAAATAGATGCAGTAATGAATAAATTCGTTTATATTTCAAATTGTAATACGTAACAGATATATAGAAATTAAATGAAAGCAAATAAATTCAAATAATGCAATAACTTTATACCGACTGGACTCAGTTTAAATAATCTAGTTAACAAATAATTAAATAATTAAGCGCAAATAAACAAATTTATTAATAATGAACAATTACAAAATTCGATCAAAAGTCATCGAGATATTTAGCCAAAAATCAGAAGTCGTAGATCCTAGAAACCAAGTATCTGAGTCCAAAATGACGCCAAGGGATAAGAGTCGTAGTCCTAAACCAACAGAAAATGAGAGAACAGAAAGCTAAAAATATACTACTTTTATGACAAAATAGCAAAACTCCAAAACACTGTAATAGCAAGACCTAATAAATGAACAAATTTAACATTACTTTTTCGTGTTGATTGCTAACAAACACCGAAATAAATTTACGTTAGAATAATACTTTTCTTTTATTATTGTGCTTATCACGAATATTTAATTCCCATGAATATGATAAAATTTATCAAGTGGTATGATTTCAAATGAAAATAATATAATTACGGAATTAATTTTTTTTTAATTCGCAAGAAATTCTCTTTGCTTTTAAAATAAGACTTTTGAAACCTTAGTTTTATAATAATGAACAAAATTAAAAATAAAACAGTATCAACGAATGAAAACGATAATTTAATCATTTATATTTTTTACAGTACATGAGTGTTTTTCTTGTTTAGATATTCTCAATTTTAAGTTTGAGTTGATTTACTTGTTTCAGTCGTAAAATTTTCACAGTAAAAATTCAAAAAGGAATTTTTCACTAATTTCATTTATTCTGTTAGTGAAATTATCAAGTTACTTTAAATTTTTATTAAATGAACAATATTATTACACAAAATTTTTATTTTTACTTTTTTGTTTATATAGGTGGCGTCATAGTGAATCAAGTCACTAAATTCTAACATTTTTGGTTAAATAATCTTAGGTTTATGTCATAGATAAACCTAAACCTATCATAGAAACTAAAAATCACCTGACGACGATAAACATAAAAAATATCAATTTCATCGCTAAGACATATAAAATGGATTTTATATGCTTTTATTTCAAGCAATACATTTTTGACCGAACGTTCTACGATCGCTGGTAAAGGTTAATTTTAAATACTATTTTTCAATATTTATTGTTTGGTTTGATTACATTAGTTCTACAATTTGTAAATGTATGTGATATATTCCTATACAATGAATAATTTAAAAAACATTACCTTCAGGGCAGTATTTTTATACGACAAATACTGCGATATTAGCAACAAATTTTTTTTTTTTCACAAACAATGAATTTTTAGTATTATAAAAGTCAGAAAAAGGGCTTACTTCGTATTTACTCCTAAAGTATGTTTCACACATAGATTTTTTCTCTAGTATATGAATAAAGGTGTGGGAAATGGCTTATCCATTAATACGAAACTTGATCGAAAACATTAGGCCAAGCATTATTATTTTCAGAAGACAAGTGTAAGATGGCGTGACGGTTTTTGGTGGCATTAACAATATAATCGTTTTACGGAAAATTATCATATGTATACGAGACGCGAATAACGGATAAAAAGAATACTTAGATAAACGACAGAAGTAGAAGAGAATGAATTTTTCGAAGCAAACGAGAAAAACATTGCGTTTAATTAGCCTTAAGAGTTGGAGGTAAAGAAAGCGAAATCATTAGAAAAAATCAAAAAAGATACTAAGAATATATGCGGCTCTTTGAAAAAATATAAAACCTGTTTTGCAACTTCGCTTACTTTAGATATTTTTATAAGATTTTAAGTTTAATCAATATGTTAGCGATCCATCTGAGAGAAATCGCATCAATTTTGTAGTTTTATTTTATTTTCATTTTTCAATAAATCGTGATTTTATTGAGAAATGACATTACTACCATCAGTATTTACAATGCGTATTATTGTTGTATGTAATTGTGCTAAATATGTGTTTAATCCACTTTGTTAGAAAACCAAACTGGCGCTACGTGATGCTCACAGCTATCTACCTTACCCAATCTATTCGTATTCGCTCAAAAACCATCTCACACTCATAGCCTGCTACTTCTGTCGGCTCATATTCGTCTCAAGCCTAGAGCTCTCCTTACTCTCCTTTTTTTCAATCTGCTTGTTGTGAGTCGTCGTCTAACACCTAAGTCACGCTCTATAGTGCGCAAATTAACAACTAGCACTATTTTTATTATTACTATAACAATTGGCCATTCTTAATAGTGAGAGTGAAATTCGTTACGGTAAATGAAAATGAATGCATATCAATTCCACTTTCCGTAAAATTCTATAACTTGAAAAAAACAAAAATTGCAATCACATCATTTATAACAAATCTCACTCAATTCATATGACTTAGATTTGCAGCATTAATACATATGAATTAACTTTCGGTGTATATAAAATTTTCTAATTTTTCTCTCTAATCATTTATTCGCAAACATAGTCCTGAAGGTATTTTGGTTTTTTGCATGTCCTTCAGTTCCCCTTCAAGTTCTTTACGTGAGCTGACATACAAAAATTTTTACGTCACGTTTCGTTTGAATATTTAATGTGATAGGTATCGGACAGTAATACTTTGAATAATTACACAAGGGCCCTCAACTTTGGTTGGAGCTTTGTAGACGAGTCGGTCGAGACTCTCTTGGCTTTCATATAGACTGTCCCCAAGATTAGATTTTACATTCATATATCAAGTTTTATCCTAGAGTGATTTTGTTTTGTTGCATTTTTTAATGCATGCCTCACATACCTCGTTTTGAATTTGAGATGGATAATCATATTACTCGTTAGTTAGGAATTTTAACCATCTTTCTCCGGATCGAGAGTAATATCCAAAAGAAACTTCGAATGTAGCTCGTTATAAACTTTTACCCACAAACGCGTTCAGTGAGCATTCCAAGAAACTTAGTGTCGTGTCCAAATGGTTTAATACCTGATTTGTCGAGCTACGTAAGGTTAGGAGAATGATTTGTTTCATATGTTCCACATGGTAATTAGCTGCGGGTGATGAGTAGATATTAGAGATTGTTTAATTACGTGTATAAACGTAATTAAACAATCATACATCGTCATCATATCATATACATAACGTTATTATGTATAAACGGTGTCTCTATCGGATATCAGATTTCGGATTTTCAGCTTGTCCATGATAACAAAGATAAATTTGTTTCTTCTTGGTGTGGTACAGAATAGCCCTAGGTGATTAAATTGAATGACGTCGAAAAGTTGCTCTCCCAAAGAGACCTGATGTAGATCTCCTTCTCGTTTTCCCACTTGTGATTTAGTCAACATACACTATAAGCAGTTTTTAATGTGTACTCTTACAAACCTGCGCAGTTGGGGGAAGTAATACGTTTTGTTGACGGCGAAGTAGTTTACAAAATCACTATGTTTCAGGACTATACACTTCCATATTTTTCTTGATACAGCATAACGGTGTTCTCCGCTATTTACTTCTGTTTTGAATAACAATCCTTGCTTAGTTTCGAATCCTTTATATCGTTCGCATTCAGCTCGATTTCCCTCGCGTGTTGGCTTGCTAAGAATATCGATTGTACTTTTGATTTCCTCGTCGAACCGCTGATGTAGCAGGATTTCATCTTCGAGAACTTCAATATCCATCACTTTCTCTGTTGGTCTTGGCGGTCTTTGTTTTTCTAGAGAGTCAGACTTTGACAGTTCATTCGCCCATCGAGCTCTTTGTGTTTTTACGAGTTGATATTTGCCAAACTTTAGTAGCCAGTGACTATAATAAATGGAATGCCTATAATAAACGGCCGAAGCCTCTTTGTCACTCAACTAATCGTAATAGCTCAAGTCTACTTGAATCGTATTACTTTTCATCTCGATTCGTAGTTCGGTTTATGGCGTAGAAAAGTTTCAGTTGATCTTCATCATTATCCACCTACAGGAACATGCCTGCGATTCCTCTTGCTGACGCGTCGGTGTGAAACTCACTAGTGGTTGCCTTTGAATTATACGCCTTGAGAGTTGAACATTTTGTCAGTATATCTTTCATTTGATAAATACTTTTTCTTGTTCCGAACTCCAAGTAAATGCTACATAACTCAATAGTTTATAGTTATATATAGTTATATAGTTATATCTTAATACTAAATAGATTCTCGATTACTCATCAATTCGTAGAATTCACGAGAGCTGAGCTGAAACTCTGATTCCAAACAATGACAATTATAATAAACGCAGATATCAAACCACAAGACATTCAATACATGCACAATCATATAAGAAGGATTGTTGTAAAAGAAATAAAACCAGTAATATCAAAATACTAAAACTATCATATGCCATTTCTTGATCAGATTTAATTTACGGTAATAACATTGATTTTAAATTTAGTAATTCGCCAAGTTATACAATATCAAAAGATTCATTTTATATCAGATTTCTTCAAGAAGCAATTCAGCCTAATATGGCTGCTTCACATTTTACGAATTATCTAAAACGTTATAAAAATACTGATTCGCCTGAAGTTTCCATTCTGAGACTCAGGAAGACTCACCACGACAAAGCTCTGCCATGTCAGCCGCCAAATCTCTTTAATCTTTCAAAAGAATTTGTTGTCCCCTCAAGAAATTCTGAAACGCTTCCATTTCGGGATCGTAATAACAGACTGATTTTCTGTTTCCGGACAGTATCCAATTTGGAGTATAGAGTTACTCAGTGGCGCCTTCTCTTTCTTGGGTCATTGATCTCGGATCGATCTCGAAATTCAAATGGCCCTTCTTAGAACAGGCGACGCCAGTTTATTGACATAGTGTTACAGCGGTTATGACAACTGCAGATCTTCTCCATTTATCCATCGTCTATGTACCTGACTTGGCACCAATGAGTGAGATGTCTGGAGAAAGCAACGTCTGATCGCTCTCCATTGACATGCCGCCAGTGAGGTTCTCGTTATGTGGTTGTAGGTTAGGTTAATTGTCGTTACCTCAGGACTCTCGCTTCCTGCAGTCTTAGAGCTTTCTAGTCGCCGATTCATCATTCAAGTAATATTATTCAGTAATCTAATTTAATTAATTAATATTCATTTAACATATATACCTGGCTGAATTACTCTTTGTTAACATTAGATGTTATTCTTTTTCAAGTAAATTCATAATCATTAAAAATAAGTATAAGAAATTTAGACTATCTGGTCAGGTGCGTCATGTCGAACCCGAGCGACAAAAAACATTACTTTTATTCCCGGATTTGAACTAGTTGTGGGTAAACTGTAACGTGGAATAAAATGCCACGTTACACCGCATACAAATGATTTATTTTTATCGTTTTTTCCGTGGTATGAAATTTACCTTGTCGAGATGAAAAATTCGCATACTATTAACTGACGCTCCCATATAAACGTGAACCGACATTTAACAACCAATATTTATATTACAAATAAATTTTTTCGCGCCCGCATCCATTTCTTTAATACTTATATACTGTAAATTTCTGTGGCTTGTCACATCGACTTGCTATATGCCCCACACATGCACAATTATAGCACATCACATCGCATTTGGACTTCGAGAAAGATCAAGCAGAATTCCAAAACTCATCACAATTATCGGTGTTTTTGCTCGCAGAGACGTTCCCATTGCCATTATCGAAAATTTCGCCCGAGAAAATTCATAATTTCTATTGGTCACACCACGTTGTGCTTCGATCCGTTCTCTTAGCTCAAAATGTTCGAAACCTAAAATATTTTGGTACAAGTCAACAGAGAGGTACCTACCATTCGGTACATGTGCCGCAATACACCATAAGCCGACAATTGAATTTCAGAAACCCCCAAATTCAAGCTTCGACAACGTTCCACTTTGTTATGAAAATACTCATGTATCGTTTCACAAGGAAACGATAGTTGACATAAGCCATTTGTGTGCTGAACCTAATAAATGCGTGGAGGTGATACTCAAAGTTATCTCATCAATCTTTTGAATTACTCTCCTCAACGTAATAATCTCTTTTAATTACGTCTCAGCTCGTTCCGAGGCATCTGTTCCATTGAAGTCTCGAACTGCATTCTTGGTATCGGAAACAACAGTAGAAGTGACGGGTGGGTGTGCTGAGAAGGAACCGGTGGTATTTAGGCTTGTTATAGTTTTGGTTGTAGAAGTTGATTCATTATTGCGACTAGTGTAGCCAAGTCATTTGTTTGAATATGTGCACACACGTCAAGTCGTGCTTGGAGCTCCCGGATTCGTGCTTTGTTGTTTGATGCTTCGCCGTAGCCTTCTCCATAGCTAACGTTCGCTCTCGCTGTCGCTGTTCCAATTAGGTTCGCAACCTTTGTTGACGCTGTAGTTTCTGGACCATTTGCTGATTTTCTCCGTTCGACTGTTGATTCACCATATCGATCTGCTATCACACAAGCCCGCTAAATCTATAGGTATCGCAAAAAGAGATGGAAATAAAACAAAAACTTTCTCTCTTTTTTTTTGCTTGATGAATGGATTCATAACTATTCACCTCACCGAAGTTTATCGGAATTTTTGTTCGGAAGCTCAACTTTTAAAACATTGCCCCACCATTTTACATTTGTGATTTCCGTCACGTGACCGGAAAAAGTATTGTCGCGATGATGATCCATTGCACTGAATCCTTGCGTTGGAATCTTATTTTTCTGCTACGACTCCACGTCCATTCTCACAAGTTATACTGCATTTTCTTTCGGCCGAAAACAACAGTATCGGCTTTTAATTGTTTTTCCATCCCATTTCTTACTTGTTAAGAAATCAGATAATTACGACTTCCAATGAAAACATTTTTTTATCAGCATAAGTTTGTTTTAAGCACACGTTTCTTTTCTGAGATTCAATCCACTTTGTTACAAAACCAAATTAGCGATACGTGATGCTCATAACTTGATGCCTCGCTCAAACTATTCGTATCCACTCATAAACCGATCCTATCACGCTCATAACCTGTTACTTCTTTCTACTCACATTCGTCTTAAACCTTGAGCTCTCCCCACTTTCACTCTGTTGAGCATGCTTACTGTGAGCATTGACTAAAGATTATATAAAGACCGAACACTATGTACTAAGTTCTGACGATCGGATTTGGGGTTTCCGAGACCCCAGATAAAAAAAATATATGCTGTATACGTTAGTAGTTTATGAATGCAATAAAGATGGCGTGCAAAATTGAACCAGTCGGTAAACGTAAAATATATTCACACGTGCGATATTCAAATCATTTAAACAACAAAAATTAAAGAAAAAGCATCCATATCATTAAAAACTAAACACACCTATACACATATGCATATAAATGATGATTATTACTTTAATAACTATTAGCTATATTTTTTCCACACTTTTAATACATTCTTTATATATTATGTTCGTT
>JABFQD010005433.1:0-10713 GCA_022817045.1 Psix sp. ZL-2020
TTAATTAACATTATAAATATCATTAGCATTAGCCATCGAACAATTTCAAAATTTATTACTTAATACACTCATTTTTTCGCACTAATTTTTACAGTTTAATTATATTATTTTATGTTTAATACGAAAATTTGTATTAAATAATAATGAGATGAATATTTTATTATTATATTTAAATATTTATGTTGAAGAAATACATTGACTAATTAATTTAAGAATAAGCCTAATTTAGTCGTGTAATTTAATTAAAACTCCGTTCCCTCGGGCTATCGTCATTGGGAATAAGCATGCTCTTGGGAGTAAAAACAGCTGAAAGTCTTACTCCCTTGGTATTGCAGTTCCCTCGATACAATCATTGAATTAACCTTGTGCAAATGTGTTGCGTGCACCCTTGGTGTATAATGTACTATCATAATCATGTACAAGCAATGTCTTGCAATCTTGACAACATTTAATAAAATATTTTAAGAAATGATAACTTCTCAGTTATTATATGCATGACAATATAATATTAATGTATCTAATTGTAATAGATTTATTATAGTTAACAATTTATTATGTAATAAATTATTATTTCATTAATTATAAATAGAAATATTTTGAATCTACTACTAATAAAACAAAGATTTTGTTATTATTACATCAGAAATAGCTGTTTTGTAAATGAAGTGATTTGCCATTTTTACTTTCAAAGATGTAAATATTTTTTTGCTTTTAAATGATGAGGAGGAAAAAATGTAGTTTCCTGAATAGCACGCTTTACTTTCTGACTGAATATATAGATTAAAATTTTAGATAAACTTATCAAAAAAATGATAGAAAAATAGTTTAATTTCGTAATGGATTTTGTTTAATAATTATATACAATATGGAAAGAGATTGCTTGAAATATATTCAGCCATTGAGCATTTTCAAACATTTTAGTATATTATGGTGGAACATAGAAAAGACAAAAAAAACGTGTAATAATAAGTGCGAAAATCTGTGAAAAATCGCTAATTTAAAAAAATCACAAACATGGTATTATCATATTTGATAAAATACAACAATTTTGTTACCACATGATTGACAGGGGGAAAGAGGTTTACTCTCCTTCTGTACGTCCGGTCCTCGGCAAGATTACCGCATGAATGAGTTATCAATACATTTTACACATGTGTACACGCTCCACGAAATAATAGTAAATATACATAACTAAAAAGAGACTTTTCAAACACAAACAATAATTAATAATTTAATAGAATTTCAAGATAAAAACACGTGCATTCAACATAGAGTATTGATAGTTTAAGAACGGACTTACAATATTTAACTTTATTTCTTTGGATTTATTGTATTTAAAAACTAGATATATATTTTCCTGCAAACTTTTGAGTAAGATATTTTGTAATCATGAGTATTTGCTTTGAATAATTCTTATTTTTTGTTATTTTGTTAATATATATGTGCTCATATGAAAACATAATTTCTATGTAGCACTTTTGCTGACAAATATAATACATTCGTAATAAATGTAATCAATTTTTTCTTAATATGCAATACCTATTATTAGATTGCGTTTTGTACTCGAACATTTTTAAATAATTAACAAACACAAATTTTAATTTCAAAAAACTGTATTCTCTCTCTGCTGCACTCACAATTTTAATTGAATTAGCAATCAGAAAAGTAACATATTTTGAAACGCAGAGGACAGAGTAGTTTTTCGATCATTTTGGTATTTTACGAGTATTAAAGCGGTTTAAGATTTATGTCAATGATTTTATTGAATAAGAATATTGACCTTTGACCCCAACAGATATTTTAGATGAAATGTGTTAAAAACTGGTTTTCGACATTTTATTACATATTTTATTACTTTTTACTTCTTATTAAATATTGGTACAGGAAATAATTCTATATAATATTATAAGAAGAAATGATTGGACCAAAAAGCTTCTTTATATGATGGCCAAAATAAACATTCATTTGATGTCGAAATATCAGCTTTCTGTTCTTTCAAGATTACAAAATTAGTAAATCTGTAATAATAATCTTTTCTATAATATTTTAAAGAAAAACCAATATTTTTAATTTTCATCAAAAATGGTTTATTTCTTCATTTTCTTCATGTATAAGTGTTAAATAATTTTGTATCAAACACAATTGTACGAATTATAAATTAAGAGATATACTTGCATACAAAATTTAGAAAATACTCAAATAATTAAGATGATATAATTTAATAAAATAATTACACTTAAAATTATAATAGATGATAAAAACAATGTACCGATGGAGGTACGCTGTTTCATGTACGCTTAGTTGTCTTAAACAATATCTCATTGTTTAAGAATTCGTGTAGTTCAGTGGAGATATTGTGTAAGGAGTTTATAACTCAGTAAGCTAAAATTTATGTTTCGCCAGAGAAATAAAATTGTCATTATCAACTGGCAAAATAAAGAAATTCATACAACCAGAGAATACTAGGTTGTAAAAAGTTCTAATAGATGATATTAATTGTCAAATAAAAATCGTATGAAAACATATATAGCAATTATAATAATGTTACTGTGATAAAAACATTATAATATAAAATAATAAGGGTTTGAAGTTGAAAGTTTAATGTTAGCATAGCTAGATTATTTTAGAAAGAAATTCTCACACGCGTCTAGGATGATCAAATAACCTCACAAATACTTAATATAAAACGTTAAAAGTTTATAAAACGCAGTTATATATAAATCAATAAATATGGTCTTTTTCCAGTTTTGTAGTTTAGCAATAAGATTGAGTCTACGACAGTGCATGATGATTTATGAAGCAAATCGGTGATAATAGTTGATAGAATTGAAGTTAAAATGAGGTTAGTGAAGTAAGAAGACAAATCGGTGACACAATTATGTGAATCAAAAGGCGAAAACAAATGGATGTAAGAAGAAACAGGCAAAGAGGAATGGCTGACTGTAAGTATTTCTGAGGTAAAATCGAACTCGTATAACGATATGAGCCAACAGCATTTCTCAAGAGACGAGCCAATGTATCGCGACTGGATTTGATGTGATTGTTAGAAGGATGGCACATTCAGCAAAAGATGCGAGCCTCCACAATTGGAGCTCGAGTATTACATTGCCATGTGAGATATTGAAGTCAATACGACGAGTTCCGAGAGCTTAACCTCAGAGAGTGAAGTGCGTCATCATTTTGTATTATCTTGTCTTCGCTGGATGCGCAAAGTAAAATCCAGGATATAATTTTCTTATTTTTATTTCAATCATCCGGTAAAACATCGCAGTTTTCGATGTTACTTAGCGAATCAGCGATAACAGTTTCAATTTTGCATTACATTTTCGGAGACATATAAAACGTTGATTGAAACATGCAACGCTGTGTTTAACGCAGGGCAATAACAAGTAAAGCATGAAAGTATTACATGATGCGCAGCTAAAGTAGACAACGAAGTTGAAATACAAATTAGTTTAACGTGCAAAGAAAGGGATTTATTGTTACTTTAAACGCAAATTAATTGATTGTAATGTAGTGGCAAGATCAACGAGAATCGAAGCTGTATACTTCGTTTCAACCTGAATAAATGTTTACTCGATTTCGTTGGTTTGTTACAAACAATGAGACGAATAATTAACGGGATGGGCCAGAGAATGGTGGTTACATTTAGCAATTAAATGTTAGAAATTTACTCTCGTTAACCTGTAAATGGCGAAAAGGAAGAAAAATGGGAAAACTTGATAAACATAGTTTTCGCTGTCAAAACGACCTTGGTTTTCGTTTGTGGTCGTAGTAGTTACCGAATCAAAAACAAGGATTGATAATTTATGATTTGATAAGCGATAATAATTATTTAATTACAAAACTCATTAAACATTCAAAGGGATATAAAATTAACATGGATATATTGAAAATCCGTTTTACAGAAGTAAATGAAAATCAATTAATGTGAATAACACACGACATTTAATTTATATACTGTCAAACTAAACTAACAAAACTGTCGTTATCGATCGAGCATTATACTTTACATGTTCCTCTAATGAAAAATGTTAAATAATTTATTTTTTAATAAAAACATATTAAAGTGAATATTAAATAAATTTTGAAATTTATTTAATATTGCATACCAAACCTAGAAGCTGCAGATAAATATATGTATGTGAGGCAAATATTAAAATAGTATACAACAATAATAGTAAAAAAATATTTCAATTTGCATTCCACATTTATCCTTTGTATAAAGTATTCAATAAATAAAGCAGAAATACTTTGTTATAATTTTCAAATTTGTATTTGAAGTTCGGTAAAATTCGTTCAGTGATCACTTAGAGAAAACCATGTATGACAATAATTTTTCAATAGATAATATATATATACAATAGTATTCATGAGTTTTTGTAATGAAACGTATAATTATAGTAGAAGACTCGTATGATGAAAAACATTAAAAACACGTTAAATTATAGAGTTATCAATTATTGCCAATGATTTATGCATTCCTATGACAATTGCAAGATAATGACGGTTTTTGTTGAATCAACGAAAGAATCATTTATAATCGAATTTCAAATAGTTTTTGATTTCAGATATGATTGATGATGCGATTGTTTCGAGTAATTTTATCTGATTTTTCCGTCAGTCATGACTTAATATAATCAAATGTGTTTACAATTCTTAAAATGGCTTTTATAACTAAATATACTTCTGAATCTTTTATGACTTATTTTCTGTAGGAAAAAAATCACAAATCATCTCAGGCAATTGTTGAAATATGTAAACATTTTTAAAACATATTTTTTCTTTACGTAGAACTATCATCTTTATTTTAATCTTGACAGCATAATTTTTCACTATAATCATTTCCAGAGAAAATCTGTCTAATGTGAAGCAAGTACAAAATCCTGATAAATGATGTAAGATCATGTATTCGATAAATGAAATTACACGAATGATAAGTGCTGAGAATATACATGTCAGAGTGCATCAGCAAATTATTTGACATACGAATGAAACGCATTCGGGGTGGAAACGCGAGCAAAACCTCAGAGCGGTAGTTTAGTTCTACGTAAAACTAACAATGACTTTGTCGTAGACGAGGCATATTTGTTCCATTTGAAGCGACAAATCGATTACGCTTTGGTCCAAAAAAAGTCATGCTCTACAAATGGATATTACGAATGAATGGATATTGGGTAATTCGGTGAGACCAGCGATCGCGTTGTACTGAATAGTGTCAATGGTTGCAAACACTGCATTCATAACTGCCAGAAAACTGTCGAGGGAAACAAAAAAGAACAAATACATGAAAACAAAAAAAGAGATGCTTTCAATTAAAAGCGGTCGAACGGGAGACAGGAAGGACGCAAAATGGGAAGAAAAAAGGTGATTTCGCGAGAAACCTTTTCACATTCAATGCGGAAATGAGAAGACAAAGAATGATGTGAAAAGGTAAAAGAAATAATATCTTCACGGATGCTTTATTATTTTGTTATCAAACGATTAAGTAACGGTAAACAAAGTTTTTTAACTGAGTTGACGAATATTTAACAAAACGCCGATAATTTCATGTAAATATCACAATCTCGTAGTTATTTTTCCTCATAAAATTCTTTTTTCTATATATATTTTTTAATCTACCTCAACTTGACAAATGTCGACATTTGTGAGAAAAGGCAACAATATATAAGTTATCCTGAGGTAACTTGAGGAATCAAAATTTTTCATTAAAATAAGATTAACCTTATTATTCGCCTTATGTTGAAAAATGATTGTTCATTCGTAAATATCTAGTCTGACACGTTGGCCGTGAGGTTTAATTTTTGCAGCAAGTTAATTCAAAAGCGTGACATTGTTAGGTAAAAAAATATAGGATGTTCAAAGTGTGCGTTTGTTTAATATAATAAGCCGAGGAAAATGAAAGCGTATTTATTCTATATGGTGACGTCTCTTTTGTGCAGAAAATACAGATGACAGTTAACAGGTTAGATCAACGTGTGCCGGTGCTGTGCTTAAATAGTACAGTATCCATCGTATCTTTGGTATTTTGATAGTAAATGTCGAAAGGGAACTGAACGGGGGTGAAGAGCGCAAGAATTGCGCGGAATAAAAATACGAGTGAGCGCGTCGCTTTGTCAGTTGAGTGAAAAATCTATATGTATGTAGTCTTTGGAGCAGCCAACAAGATATTGCTCGGCCCGTGAAGGAGCATGAAAACATTTCTAATGCCGACGCCAACAGCACCAGAATCGACGCTTGTATAAAATCCGGTGGCTTAAATTTTACGAGTCATCCCAGAATGGTCGCTCCTATTCAATGGATACATTATACGAAGCAACCCAGGCTTGTATTACGAGCTTGAGCGTAACGACGCGCTTGGAAAAATATCTTTCCAAAAAGTGCTGTCATTAATTTTGTACTTCAAACTGCGCGCAGTTATAATTTGTGAAATCGCTGATCTGTTGTGAATTGAACGAGTTACGAGACAAAAACGTGTGCCATTTTCAAAATAAGAGTCACATCGAATTGAATTATCACTGTTATTGTTGTATTCTGTCCCCTCAGCGAGGCGATGAAATTATTTCCATCAGGTTTTGTATTTGGATAATTAGTGAAAAATGTTGCAAAAAGTGAAGGAAAATCAAGGAAAAGGCTCACGAGGGCGAAACGGTGACGTGCGAAGTGAAATAAAAATTGCATGAAACGTTGAAAAATGTAACAATGTTTACCATGCAGCTAAAACTGTATGCGATATGGAGGTAAGGTGAAAAAGCCGAGGGAAAAAGTAAATTAAGAGACTCGCGGCGTTGAATGGAAGGTGTAATTACTTTTTCAGAAAAAATAGGGAAATTTCGTCGGAACTCTTAAAACTATTAAGAAGAGCGAAAAGAAGTCGGGATAGTTTTGCTGCGCGCAAAATTAAGCTCGTCTCGGGGAAAATTCAAAATTACGATTTTCAAATTTCCAGACCACGAAGCATCTGTTGTAATTGCTGTTGTCGCCAAGAGCTGTGTAGTTACACACGGAATGTGACTGTTACGGAAAAGTTTCGTTGTCGTGACGAAACTTTCAATTTAGAGTTGAGCGACGCGCTCCACCGGGCGAGTACAAATGTGCGAGCGCGGCATATAATTTGAGCTCCTCGCGAGTTTGGAATCTTGCACTGATCCGACGAAAACACTGTCTTTAATTCGCTAAAACGCCGAGATCCCGCTGAAACGCTGTTTACGTTTGTCGGCACTGTTTTTGCGCGATCGTCCAAATTTTAAATCACACCCGCAACATTGGCAAAAAGTTATCGCAACGGTCATTGTTTTTGCTCGCGATAATTTGATCCAGTCACGTAGAACGCGACAGTATAACGACGCGGCGGTGGTTTTAAGAAAAATGATAAATGTGGAATAATTGCGTTAAGAGGAGTAGAGCGAACATTTTTACGAGCCGGCTGAATTAATGGATACTCGAGAATGCTCCGCATTGACGCCGCAATAAAGTATTCATTTTTTGATCGTGTTGATAAATTGCAGTTGGACTATTTTTATTTTGCCCGGCCATTGTCGCGGACATTAATTTCGCAAATCAGAGTAGACGCTAGAGTGCACTCCAGTCGCGCGGAAAAAAATCATAACGAAGAAATGACAATACGCCAGGGTGATAACATACATTTACTTAAGCGAGCCAGTCAACGCTGAGATGTGAAAAATTATCACTTGGATCATCAATTTTCGGTTAAGGTTCAAATTAATAACCTTTTTTTATGCCACTTTATGCCTTTTTATCTTCGTTCCTAGGAAGCCTTAATTTTTAGAACACAAAATTAAAACCGCGTCACGATAAATTGCAATTTTTTGAATGGAATCGCTATTTTTGACATTGAATTAAAATCTTGTACACAAACAAGCTTATGATCTTTATTTATTTTAAGATCTCAGTTAACAAATTTTAATGGGAATTTTAATTATTTTCTAGGTTTTTATTCATGATAAATAAGCTTCTTATAAATCATTTTGAATGATTAGTTCTTATTCTTTAAGTAGGTTGTCTTAATCGTTTTTTGTAAAATGTAATTTAGAAATGAAAGATCGAAAAACAATTAAGCTCGGCGCCAAATACAATGTACTTTACGTCACTGTGAGGCCAATGCTCTTTCAAATCTTAAAAGAAGATGGAGACACAACTAAGAAATGCTCAGTGTTATTGCACATGACATAATATAAAAAGTTATCGGATATTTTCCGATTTCAGTGGTCGTTGATCAAATGTTCAATTGATTTTATTATGTATATATGTTAGTGATTTATTTGATCAATTATTTTCACAGAGCTCCAATTGTAAAACTCGCAAACGGTTTTTTTACATTTACTATATACTTTTTGATTTCGTGCTCTTTTGTTATTTTATTTGTTAATTTTTCGAAGCATAAAAGATCGTGTGGTGAATTTTCATTGGACAATATAAAAATACGTTCATAATTTGCTTAAAACGAACATTACGATGCCAAAGTACGTGCAATCTTCGTTTGAGTTGAAATATTTTTCACGATAATACAAGTTTTACGACCGCGTTTCTTCTGACATTATAGAGAACACCGCAAAATGAGTTTTTTTCGCTGCGAAAGTTGATGTTTTGTAGCCCTATCTTTCGTTCAGCATCGATGATGTCAAGTATTACGAGCCGTACATTATTCATTATTAAATCAAATGTTCAATAATAAATTTATCTTTTGTTTTGCGTAACGTTTTTTTTAAACAATTTTCGAAATGATATAGTGCATCATTAAACACTTGGTTGCTAACCCAGTTCTACGTACAAAAATTACTAGTGGTAAAAAGATCATCTCGACCTAATCGCTTTTTATATATACATTATGTAAATTTTCAGGCTAGAGCTAAAATTCGAATCTTTTATTATTTGCACCGAGCTCAGACGAGATCTAGGATAGTTTAAAAAAAAACAATTATAATGGCATTGAAATCAAATCAGAATGAATTTTCGACTTTTTTCACTTTTCATTCAAATATATAATACATTACTGCGAGTAAATTAAATATAATGGTTAGTATAAAAATAAAATAAGAAAATATTAATATGATAATATTTGTACAATTACTGATTTTTTTAGTCATATGTAATTTATTCAATTTAAAATTATTTAATGCTTTGATAAGTAAACACCGTGATACACAAAATATGTACGAACTGAAATGTTCGTTCATTAAAGGTTAAGTGAAAGCTTCACTTGAAAACTTGTCGACACGATCTTCATATTATTAGCTTCATGGAGGAAAGTATTCCAACATTCAAAAAATCAAACTTATTAATGAAAAGTAAAAAAATCATAATCATTAATGAGGTTTTGAAAAGTATTCCGATTTTGAATTTCATTCTTCAGGTACTAAAATAATTTAAAACGTGATTGATTTTCGTCAATCTTGAATAAAATTGTAATTAAATTGTTATTTGTGCAGAATAGCTCTTTGTGAGTTAAAACCAATCAATAAAAAAGCATGTACAGTGATCAGAAATAGGAAATGACAATATACCTGGCTAATTGATATGCACGAATGAATAATCCGGGTAAAATGGAATTTCTTTTACGAGGTAAATTAAATACTACGATGTGTGAGAATGACAAAAATGATTCCATCATTTTCTGAATCTATAGCTGTATATATAAGGAATTTAGCGAATTTCAGATAGAGGTATAGATAATACTCATTAATGTCGAAAGAAATCTATTTTGAATTAGACACAATTGCCATTTTAGGAGCTAGAATTGAAAGATATTATGTAAAATTTATATATCCTTTAACACAATATCGACGTGTAATTTTTATTCCATCCCATAAACTAGACGTTTTTGTCACAGTTTTGGTTTTGCAAAATTAGAATATGTTCATATAATTCTTTTCATTTAAAATATAATATTATAATAAAACATAATAGTTCACCTATGCACTCGATTTTGGATTTAACTCGATCATAAAGCGATTTATAAGTTGCCCCTATCCCCACTTTTTGAACACTTGACAATCGTTTGCTTGATAGATCTTGCATCTTATCATAACCACAACAGCGCATTTAAATTGCCAAAACTTTAAACTCTAAAAAGCGGAGAAGTAATAAAAGTAAAGTTTGTAACCTCGATTCTTAAACTTGTACTTCCAAAGCAGTTTAAGAATCGAGATTTGAGTTTAGTAATTAATACAATATTTCATTTTACTGTCTGCCTGTTTTTATGTATAAAATTATTTGATTTATAGATAAAAATTTTTACAATTTTTCACGGAAAAAACCGCTTTTGCTGCGAATCTAATGGAAAATTACAAGTAATTCGTAAACCTTAATTCATATTTCACTATAATAGTTGCTGTATTCAAAGTTATTAAATTCGATTAAACTCGAATCATGAATAATTTGTCACTAGCATTTAGTTCTAAAATTATACAAAGCAAAATGCTTCCTTCGCAAAATAATTTTTGCAGAGTAAGTTTACTAAGGGAAACTATAGTTACAAACTTTACAAGCGTCTTATAAAATTTCGAGATGGTAGACCATAAGGGTGTCTTATTGAAAGTACTAAATAAATCTGTATCAATTTTCATGCAGTATTTAGTATATGCTAATTATAGAGGAGAAATTTCGGGTCAAATTATAATTTTATAGGGAAACTTGTCTCGGAGATATACATGACAACTGTCATTGATAGTTTCTTCTCAGGTGAGAAGTACC
>JABFQD010005434.1:0-10712 GCA_022817045.1 Psix sp. ZL-2020
GGATAAAATGATTTAAAATTAATACTTAACTAATAATGTACAGAAAAAAACATTTGTATTGTTATCATTGGAAATATAAATTCAATATCTATTAAGTATATTAATAAAGTGATTCTTTAGTTATTCTCATGTTGTCTTTGTCTGACATTTGTAAAACTCATTCAGTTTATCTTGTTTTGATTTTCTAAGAAAACTTGTTGAAATTCTAATCTAAAGATTCTCAAGCTTTTATTAAGCTGTATTTTTGAAAACAAGTTGCTAAGACAGAGTGAAAATAAAGAATACAAATATTTGTGACAAATTTTCCCTTTTCAATTATTGAATTATTAGAAAAAACGATGGTCGATACGAAAACTCGAATTCAATATCGAAACCTATTTGGAATTTGTTTTCAAATAAGTTTTAATATTTGAAACCTGACGCATTGCATTAATCAAATGTTTTCCCAAAACCATTATAGATGTTCAAAGGTAACGTTAATGGCGATTCGATTAAACTTAACCGATTTGAAGTGCCTATAATTGCTCAATGGATAAGAATCAATCCCACGCGATGGCGAGACAGAATTTCCCTAAGGATGGAACTTTACGGCTGCGATTACGGTAAATTTGCAAATCCATAATGGACCATAATTTGCATACTGCCATTTCTCAAAAAACATCCCCTTTTCCAGAATCACATTTGATATCTTTTAATGGAACCGCTCTCGTCCGCTGGGACCTTCTGCGCGAGCCGATTCAGACGGATCGTCACTCGATGCGTTTTCGCTTCAAGACCAACAGTGCTGACGGGGTGATCCTCTACTCGCGAGGAACCCAAGGCGACTTCCTCGCTCTACAACTGCGCGACAACCGAATGTTGCTCAATATCGATTTGGGCTCTGGAGTCACGACGAGTTTGTCCGTTGGCAGTCTCTTGGACGACAACATGTGGCACGACGTTGTCATCTCGCGCAACAGGAAAGACATAGCATTTTCCGTGGACAGAGTTTTAATCAAAGGCAAAATCAAAGGGGAGTTCCATAGACTGGATTTGAACCGAGAAGTAAGTTCCAAATTTCGGGTTGAATATTCAATGAAGTCCCATGTGAAACTTAGTAACCATCCCCCTGCTCGGTTTTCAGTTCTATTTGGGCGGTGTACCAAACATACAGAGAGGTCTGGTGGTCCATCAGAACTTCACTGGTTGCATCGAAAACCTGTACCTGAACACCACCAGCTTAATTCAAGATTTGAAGGAGTCGGAAGTGACTGGAGAAAATTTGCGGTACCACAAAGTTCACACGAGCTACAACTGTCCGGAGCCACCAATTATCCCCATCACTTTCCTCACCACAGGATCTTACGCGAAGCTCAAGGGTTATGAAGGCATCCCTAAAATGAACGTCTCGCTCTCCTTCCGGACCTACGAAGAGCGTGGTATCATTCTCTACCATCAGTTTACTTCTCCAGGATATGTAAAGGTATGTTGGTTTGAGACATTAATTGCATTTCTGTTACATTTGGTTCTCTAACCAAATTTGGATCTAAAGTAATATGAGTTTGTTTGTTCCTGCAGTTATTTTTGGAGCAAAGTAAACTAAAGGTAGAGATCCAAACTAAGGGTAACCCAATTGCGGTGCTGGACAACTTCGACGAGCGGTTTGATGACGGCAAATGGCACCAGGTTATTTTGACTATATCTGAAAACACTCTGGTCCTGAACGTGGACGGTCGGCCAATGAAAACGAAGCGGTTGCTGAAGATGATGACAGGCTCGTTGTATTATATTGGAGGGGTTAATATTAAAACAGACAACAACGTCGGTTTCGTTGGTTGTATGAGGGTTATTAGCATCGACGGCAACTACAAACTGCCAACGGACTGGACAGAGGACGAATATTGCTGTAAAAACGAAATCGTATTCGATGCCTGTCAGATGATAGACAGGTGCAATCCAAACCCGTGCAAGCACTCTGGAGTTTGTCGACAAACTTCTTCGGAGTTCATCTGTGATTGCTCGCACACTGGATATTCGGGCGCTGTTTGTCACACACGTAAGACTTTGATTCGCTGATCAAACTACTCTTGATAGCCAGGATTTTGTCCAAATCCTTTTGTCCAAATAGATGTAAATTTTATGTAAACACCGTTTATGCAAATTTTATGTGAATCTATTTCCGTATCTTGATACACGTGCGAAAAGGGATCCTGTGGATAGAGATTCTATCGTGACTGTATAATTCACCCTTACTACAAGGGACTCCACATATGGTTTTATATATTGCATATATAGTTGCATATATGGATGTATATATTGCATATATGGATGTACATATTGCATATATGGTAGCATATATGGTTTTATATATTGCATATATGATCGCATACATGGTTTCATTTTTAATTGCAGTTTTTCTTGTTTAAAACGCTCAAAGCAAAAAAATTCAATTTAACATTTGAACATTTTACTTTTTTAGCTGCGAACCCATTATCCTGTTCTGCTTACAAGAATTCTCATTCGGTGGGCCAACAAGCTGATATAAATATTGATGTGGATGGCAGCGGGCCCTTGAAACCATTCCCCGTGACTTGTGAATTTTACGCGGATGGCACAGTTCGCACGGTAGTTCATCATAATAACGAGCTTCCTACCCCAGTCAACGGCTTCGAAGAGCCAGGAAGTTTTATACAAGATATACAATACGATGCTGAAAACGATCAAATTGAAGCTCTGCTTAATCAGTCTACAAGCTGTAAACAAAGAATTCATTATAGCTGCAAGCATTCAAAATTATTTAACACACCAGGTAATTATTTCATCATTAACGATAATTATCCTAACTGAAATTTTGTATATAGCTTCATATATGACATTTAGAGACCATATATAAATACATATCTAACTTTTGTCATTCTTTTTTGAAACTTTGAATGTATATTTTCAGTGACTCAGACAGAAATATTTCGACCAAATTCTTGGTGGGTTGGACGAAATAATCAAAAAATGGATTACTGGGGCGGCGCTTTACCCGGCTCTCGCAAGTGCGAGTGCGGAGTGTTTGGCAACTGTGTTGATAACACGAAATGGTGTAACTGCGATTCGAATCTGGAAGGATGGTTTGAGGACGGTGGAGATATTGAGGAAAAAAATCATCTTCCGGTTATGGGACTCAGATTTGGGGACACTGGCACCCCGTTAGATGATAAAGAGGGACGGTACACGCTTGGACCACTGATCTGTGAAGGAGATGGTAAGACAAACATTTATCAGCCAGTATGAACATTAAGAACAAGTTTTTCACCATTTCAAATATCATTTTGATATTCAATTTCAATGTTCAATTATGTTCGCTTTTAACAAGCATTTCAATACAGCTACGATTTTTTACCATACATTTATTTCAATTTACCGATTTCATTCAGTCTTTTTGTTACTTATTTTTTGTTATATTGTTTATAAGGGTTGGCATTACCTTGGGTACCTACCAAGGTAACTTCAGGTAAGAGCAGGACCTTTTGTGTGGCAAATCAGTAGACATGTTGAATGTTTGGCTTATTGTTTATTACAAAATAATGAACAGCTTTAGTTTGTTATTGTTAAAGGGATTTTTGAACCTCGTTTAATTATGCAAATTTCATTTAAAGTAAACTTCATTTCGAGTTTAAATCCCTTTAAGCAATTGATTTATTCAATCAGTAGTTTGGATTCTTTGTTTGTCATTTTTTTGTGAGACTTATATGCAATAATGCTTATTAATACAAAACGTTATTTTGTATATTTTAGTTTAGGAATGAATATTGTTTTAATTTTCATTTGAACACTTGCAAAAGCATGATACGCGGTCAAAATCGTGCAAATTTCGAATTATTTGTCTTTTTTAGTATTTTGCAATCAGACATTTTTTTTCGAAAAAGGATTTAAAAATGATTATTTAGAGAAATTTAATATGATTAAGATAATTGCATGTGTGTGAATTCAGCAATTGAAAATTTGCATAAGTCCGGTGAAAATGAATAGAAATTGATCAGATATAACATTTGTATGCTTCAACTGATCGTTGCATGTTGCGAAACTTGTAATGTAAAGTTCTTCGACAAAGGAAAACATTTGAATCAAGTTGTATAAAAAAGAAATCCAAAAATAAGAAATACCATATTTTGTACCAGCTAAAATAAATCGCACAAAGATATCACGAATACAAAACGAATTTGATGATAATTTTGAAAATAAGCCGCCGAGTTAAAATTTGAAATTGCACTGTTCGATCAACCATTGGTTTTCAATTGGCTGAAAAAGGTAGGCAGGAAGTACCAATATTATAAAATTCAATAAATAATAAACCGCCTTTCATCCCCCAAACACGATTATAATAAATTAAAGATCTTTTTTTTTTCTATTATAGATCTCTTCAACAACGTTGTCACGTTCCGCATCGTCGACGCAACTATCCGACTTCCGACATTCGACTTTGGCCACAGTGGCGACATCTACTTCGAGTTCAAAACGACGATGGACAGTGGAGTGATAATCCACAGCAAGGGTCCGACTGATTACATCAAAGTATCCATCAACGACGGAAATCAGATGAGGTTCCAGTACCAAGCCGGCGGGGGCCCGGTGACCGTTAGCGTGCAGTCGTCTTCTCGGCTGGCGGACAACCAGTGGCACTCGGTTTCCGTCGAGCGCAACCGCAAAGAGGCGCGAATCGTCATCGACGGCGGTGCCCTGAAGAGTGAAGTGCGCGAACCCCCGGGTCCGGTTCGCGCCTTGTACCTCACTTCGGAGCTAGTAGTGGGCGCCACCGTCGACGACCGAGACGGCTACGTAGGCTGCATCAGAGCTTTGCTACTCAATGGAAAACTCCAAGACCTCAGAGGTCAAGCTCGTCAAAGTCTGTACGGGATAAGCGAAGGATGTATCGGCAAATGCGAGAGCAGTCCGTGTCTCAATAATGGCACCTGCCACGAAAGATACGACGGGTACACCTGTGACTGTCGGTGGACCTCATTCAAGGGCAGAATTTGTGCTGACGGTAGGTGTCAAAATACAATGTAAATTCTAGGAATAATGAGCTGGTGGGATATTTTGAATATTGAAATCATTTCTTTCCAGAAATCGGCGTCAACATGCGAGCGAATTCCATGATAAAGTACGACTTCATGGGCAGCTGGAGGTCGACGATTGCCGAGAAAATACGAGTCGGATTCACGACGACGAATCCCAAAGGATTTTTGCTGGGATTGTTCTCAAACGTGTCAGGGGAATATATGACCATCGCCATTTCCAACAGTGGTCATTTGAGAGTCGTTTATGACTTTGGCTTCGAAAGGCAAGAGGCGATCTATCCGGAAAAGTACTTCGCTCTGGGACAATACCACGATGTGCGCATAAGTGAGTATCGATTTCAATCGACGGTAATTTCTCAATCCAGCTCTCATAATGAGGTCAACATAACTGAGGTTTTTGCCTCCTGAACACGAATCGGCAAAAACAATTGGCCCTCTAGCGGCGTTTTTGATAAAGTCGCACAAAATGCTGTAGAAAATGTAGGAAGTATGGTTTTTATTTTTGTTGTAATTCACCATTTTGAACCCGAAACGTTTTGTTCCAGCTCGCAAAAACTCAGGCGCCACCCTGGTTATCCAAGTAGACAATTACGAGCCCTTCGAATATTACGCGAACATCAAAACCTCTGCAGATGCGCAGTTCAATAACATCCAGTACATGTACATCGGCAAAAACGAAAGTATGACCGAGGGCTTTATTGGTTGCGTATCTCGCGTCGAGTTCGACGACATCTACCCGCTGAAACTCTTATTCCAAGAGAACGGCCCTGGCAACGTGCGTTCCCTGAGCGGGCCTCTCACCGAAGACTTTTGCGGCGTCGAGCCGGTCACCCACCCTCCGAACATCATCGAGACCCGACCGCCACCTCTCGTCGACGAGGAGAAGGTGCGCGCAGCTTACAATGAAACTGACACTGCCATCTTGGGCAGCGTGCTCGCTGTCATTTTCATCGCTCTCGTCATCATGGCGGTGCTGATTGGACGCTACATGTCCAGACACAAGGGCGAATACCTCACGCAGGAAGACAAGGGCGCGGAAATCGCACTCGACCCTGACTCCGCGGTCGTCAACTCCGCCACTGGTCACCAGGTCCAGAAGAAAAAAGAATGGTTCATTTGAATATAATTCAAGGAGGACGCCGACGACGCCATCTCAAGCGACCGAATCGCCGTGGAAATTACAGAGTGAACGAGCTTTTATTCTTCGAAAGTGCTGCGACGTTACTTTGGATACTGAAAACACAATCAGCTCATTCCGGATAATCAAGACAAATGAAATAAGACATATTTTTGATACGTTTAAATATGCTTTCGCACTGAAACCTCGTTCATGCAAACGTCGAACAAGCTTTCGAGACACTCAACGAATCTCATTTTTGTAACCATTGTACGTACCGTTTAAGCGAAGTGAGATAATCAAGCAGAAGTTCACCTAACTAGTCTTGATTATTTGCCTTGTAAATAACTTAAATGTAGAATCGTAACAAATTGTACGTCTAATAATTTATTAGTTGTAGCGTTAGCTTGAATACAAATTTCATACACGTCTTTTTAAGCGAGCAAAACCTCGACGACACAAGTGCTCTTTGACTGTTCAGTCATAGTAGAGACGGCGAACTTCGAAGTTTGCGCAATCGACATTGTGATTGCGAAGCTTCAATTTTCACTCGTAACTTTTAGATACACGATAATTTGTATCAAGTGATAGTTTCGTGCTTTTCGATATTCGGATATTCAAATGACCAATTTTATAATGCTGAGGTATATTTCAAAACCACGTGTAATGTTGTGTTCATTTTACTGGACAGTTTATGTTGCTAAAAACCGTTGTAAAATCGTTCAACTTGTCTCTTCTATGCATCGTTTTTGATAACTCTTACAAACGAGTACTGATTAATTACATAATTCGTGTCTTATACTTGAGAGTCAATTACTCGAATTTACAACGATTTTCAATTCAAATATCTTACGTGTTTAATGGAGAAAAAAGAAACAACTGATAAGTGTTATCTCAGTTCGTAGTGCCCGTAATTTTGATATATTTGCGAATGTAACCTAGGACAAACTTGAATCTACTGACAAAAGAAACGATACAAAAAGAATCAACATTTTCTATCAATTTTAGAGTTAAGAATATGAAAAAGAACACATCTATTCTTTCAAGATGGAGCAAAATAAAAAATAAAAAAGAGCATACATATATTCTCAAAAGTCGACAAATTAGGTTCAGTAAAACGTATCGTGGATGGTGCCAACCGTGACGAATTAATTTCATTTTAGATTCATCGATATATTTTATTCATCTGTTGGTAATGTATGATTTGGTTTCCCATGTGGGGTCATTCGGACCCCAGTATGTAAGTATCTTGAAAACGGTGAGAGAGCGCCAAAATCTAACAACGGATTCGTATTCAGCGGGTCAAAAACCTTCGGAAAAGTTACCCCCCACTCCATGTTAGAGAGAGAGAGGGGGGCCAAATCATATATTTACCCATTTGTTTGTAGCTTCAACCCATAAAGAGTAATTTTACTCGAAGTTTGCTTCCAGATTGCAAAATCGAATTCATTTTATTTCTCGAATTTCGTTAATTTTGTATTTGAGTTTACTTTTTAGTTTCTTATAGTTTCTTATATTCTTTGTATTAACGCCGAATTTTTATTCCGCCTTAGTTATAGTCCCTACCGTCCAAAGTGCATTATTGCACATTTTTTGAAGAATATTTTATTTTTGTTACCTTTTATTATATTTGTTTTATTTGTACTCCTTTCGAACGAACAATAAGTTGCGTCGTAAAAATATGATATGTGAATACTAATTGATAAAGTATTATTTTTTTAGTGCGACATAATTGTATATAAGGGATAGCGCAGTTTTTTTATCGATCAAACATTTCGTTTGGAGGATTATGTTTTATTTTTATTGGAAATGCCGAATAAAAATTTAATATATTAAAAAAGCTATTATACATTCCACAAGTTTAACTTTTACGTTTCTTAAGTTTGAAATTAGCCACGAATTCGTTTTATTTGTAAAAATGTATTATTCTTGTAATAATGATTTGTGCAAAGTATATTCAATAAACTTTTCTTGCTAAATTTGTTAATTATGACTATATCTAAAAACGAATGAAATTCTCCTTTTGCATGAAATGGTAGATAACCTACCCAGATTAAGATTAATTTCAACTACCCAAATAAGTTCAAATTGACGAAGCATGGAAAAATATGTTTTACCTAAAAAAAAAAGTATAGACTCGATACAATGAATAAATACGACCATCTGTACTTCAAATTTATCGTTTAATACGAGTAACAATCTCCTGATTCACATCATTATAAAGTATGAAATTCTATAAACTAACAACATGAAAAGAATTGACATACACTTCTTCATAAAATTCGAAGATTTGAATGAAAATAATGCTATCACACTAGAAACTTTGCAGTTAAACGCCGAATTCATTGAGCGGTTCGTAAGTCCACTTTGGATAGACTCTTTTGTACAAATTCATGAGAACCGTGTCGTTTGATGTTAATTTCTTGCTGAAAACGCACTTCATATGTCCATGGGTACCTGTAATGATAAACATTTTGATTAAAACAAAAAATACAAATTTACGATATTCACAAACTGCAACATTCTCAGTTTCTTGAAATGATTTTTTTTTACCTAAAGGTTCCTTGATATTGCCAGTACGACCATATTTCGTGTGTAACCCAATGGGTTTGAACCAGTTAATATCCTCCTGATTGTAAAACATGAATCTCACAACGGCTGAACGTTTGTGTATTTTAAATGGATGACCACTAAGAACAACTCTTTTGATAACCAGTCTATCTGGATTAACATTCAAAATTCGTCCTGCTGCTACCAATTCCTGATGTAAACAAATAATCATTTTATTCAGTTTCATCAAATTAGGACGATTTGAAAATCGTCAACAATTCGTCAGAAAAGTTATATCCAATTTGATATAACCAGATATGAAAAATTGTTTGAATAAAGTCAGACCTACTTATTTCACAGATATGATCAGACCTAATCAGATCAAGAAATAGACTTAATCGGATAGAGTTTTATCAAATTTTATGTATGTTAACCTAAACAGGTAATTTTCCAGATTTGATCAGACCTAGAATTTTTTCCCCCGGGATATATATATATACATATATGTTCTTTTACGAACATTTTCGAAGTCAACTCTTTCCATAAAAACTCAAATTTCGAGTTATATCAACTTACCAAAGCGCCATCTGTTTTCTCTTTATAACATAATACTGGACAAGGAGGGAAGGTAATCGGCGCGTATAAACTTGCGACTAACGAAGAATCCGGTTGGAAATATCTCTCTAGCTACAAATTAAAAGGATCTCATAAATTTGAAAACTCTAAATAGCTGATCAATTTTATGGTAATTTAGTACCTTGTATTTGTTCATGTATCTATTTGTATGTTGACTAAATATGGGACTAGCGCGGAATCTTCTGTAACCGCACTGGAAGACCAGTTTCTCCTTCGACTTAATTGGCTCGCCATTGGCGTCGATTCTATTCAAGAAAATATTTACAAGAGACATTTTGTTTTCGTATTGCAGTAGTCCCAGAACAATCAACGGTCGATTCTCAGTGGTCATGTAAGCTTCGAAAAGATTACGCGGTACGTTTTTCACGTGGATGGAGATGTAGCTTCCAGGCTGCAAAATAATCAACATAATAACAGTAATCAAATCATCACAAAGTATTCAAACAAAATGTCTGATTGCAATTGTTACTTTGGGTCCTTCGACGTCTTCTTGCTCTTTCATAACTCGCCGGCGAGTGTGATCGAAATTTTCAAACTGATAAATCCGAGAATAATCTTTCGGCAGGTTTTCTTTCGGGTTCCAGGGACTTGTGCGGAAGGATTCCAGGCCTCGGTACTTCTGGAAGCGCCGTCTAGCGTCCATTTCTTGAGGTGTATCCATCTCGTCTGGAAACTCTCTATCAAGTTTTGCTTCTGAAGAGTGGAAAAAGACAGATATCGTTAGAAGTGAGATAGAAGAATAAAGAAAACTCTAAAGGGGGAAAAACGTCTCGTACCCTGGAATCTGACTCTTGCTCGACGTTCTTCTTGCATATCCATATTTTCATCGTATTTTTGATCGTTTGCGTCTGTGTCTTCTATCGTCATTGTCTCCAATTCTTCCTCCTCCTCGACTTCCTCGTCAGATTTCGCCTGAGACTCGGCATAGTCGACAGACATAACGTCGTTTTCAGATTCGTCATCCGAACCTTCTTCGTAGTCCTCTGTAAATAATACATTCTATTAATGTTTGTGCTATCGTCGAGAATGAAATGAATGAAAAAGAAACATTTCATTCAAATTGTTCATAAAATATTCTTTTATTTAATTAGGATTGAAGTTAAAGCTACAAATATATTTTGAGTAACTGAATGACCTCCATCAATGTCAGGAATCCAAGCCGCCTGGTACTCAGAAAAGCCCTTGGGAACTTTTTTGATAATTTTTCGTTTCTGAAACTTTTTAGCTTCTGCTATTTCTTCCTCTGTTGGCCATGTTTGTTCCTCATCCATTTCGTCTGAAACATGTTCTGTATCCAAAGATTCCTTTGGAAAAAATATATTTATATATTTATATCCAAATGAAATGTTTTTTTTTAATAT
>JABFQD010005435.1:0-10712 GCA_022817045.1 Psix sp. ZL-2020
ACATTAAAAACATGATAAATGAATAGCAAAATAAATAAATAACAAACATTAATATCAAAATAATTTTTTTTTCTATTTTAACAAGTTCATTTTTTAAAACATTAAAAATTGTTATGTTAATATATATTTTCTAAGTATAGAAGACAACATTTTCCATACTGTATAAGGTTAAAGTATGCAGACTTAATTGTATTACCAGTTATTTCAAATATGTTAAAACTCACGTGTTTATTTCCATTCACTGATGTTTAAGTTTTTTGATTTCGTGAAATGTTCTATGTAAGATACAAAAATTACAATACATATTGCACGTTAACGAATTCTACATCTTCTTGAAGGGAAGTAAAGGATAAAGTTTATAAAACTTTGCTCTTCTATTAAAAAAATATCACACGTATTAAATGAGGAATATTTGTATAAGATAAGAACACGATAGAAGACGTGCAACAAAAGTTACGAGTTAAGCTCATTGAAGTTTAGTACAGTTTGTAATACAAGGCGAGACTTAAGGTACGAGTTGGCCTTTATTAAAGTGCAGCAATTTACGTCCTGTAGATGACTGGAGATATCCATTAAAGTTCCAAAATATAAGTCGGGTCATTTATTTTATATGTTAAAAAAGGCATTTGGTTTCACCGGGTAGCTCTAACAATGTTTTTAAATAAACAACGTAATCAAATGCAATCATTTTTCACTAGAAATACACGATACTTATAAGAATGATGATGGATGAGTCTTGAAAAATAAAATAATAGTAATTTACATAATATAATATAAAAACTGCTGAATTATTTATGTTTCTGGAATGATTAAATTTCAGATTAATCAACAATTAGAGGTCAATTTGAACATTCGCTTCTTGAATCAAATATTCAATTCAATTCGACACATTAATTACATATGGTTTTCGACACTTGATATATATATGAAACAATAGTTGGTGTAATTTGATATAAGTATTTTGCGGTGCTATGCTAACTGTATATCTGTCGTTCTTCGATATGTTTGTACGCAGTCAAATCTAGTTATGTTGTTGCTTGAAGTGAATTGATCATAGAATTACGATTGGTCGATTTTTCAATAACACTTTTATCATTTATATAGGATTTACAAATTAACCCAGATTCCAAACAAAATTATGCAACTCTGATAATTCGTCATTTTAATGGAACCAGAATAATCCTATTATCCCTATAGCCAGTGATGTGAGTAGAGGAATATATGTAAATTTCATCTTCGCCTTTCTTCAGCTCAAAAACTAATCACAGAAGTTATAATATTTTACAACTTTTTTTTAGTTTTGTAGATGCATTCCTATGTCATTTCGCGAGATAAAGATGATAAGATTTACGAGTAAGCATCAATAAATGGTTCCTGACACCCAGTTACTTTTTTGATCGCTTTTGAAAATTTCTAATTACAAGCTGTCGTCGTTGACGTAAATCATTGTGCGCGTAAACTTGTCACTTCGTAGAAATAATATGGTAAAAAAGTTTTTATATGTAGTATTAGGATCGTGTGCTTGGATACGCAAAAATTGAAACAAATAATAACTTCGGCTTGGGAATTATGCATTCAAAACTATTTCTACTTATTTGTTTTTTGCCTCTCCGCTGAAAACACTCGTATAATCTTTTCAAAGTCTTTCCGTTATTTAACGTGGTTCTCAGAGGTATTCGCAATTCTTTCCACATAAATCTTGGCAGAGGTTTCTAAAGGGTCCGCAAAACATTAAGGTACCTTAAAAACAGTTTCCCTTTGCAGGTCTGTTAATTATAATGTACATTTCATCAAGTCACTGTGCGTTTATGAGATTTTTCAACTTGATTTTACGAAGCATCTATCTCTGCATTTTTTGTACGCGTGTGTCATTCATCAAAATTTCTATCATCATTAATTAAATACAAAAGCACAATAGGATAAATATTCATACTTTTTACATGTTATTTTCACAATGAGATTCCTCGTAGTAAATTTACATATTCATAATTTTTTAATTATTTCCATTTTCAAGATCATAATAATGTACAACACGAAAAGGTTAGTCAAAAAAACGATTACCATTATGAAAGTTGAAAAATTAAGTTGTTTCACAGAATAAGGCAAAGTTCCAAATATCATTTTATAAATATATAGTAGAGTCAAAAAGAGAA
Source organism: Psix sp. ZL-2020 (assembly GCA_022817045.1). Lineage (NCBI taxonomy): Eukaryota > Metazoa > Arthropoda > Insecta > Hymenoptera > Scelionidae > Psix > Psix sp. ZL-2020. Next base: position 2,154 of record JABFQD010005435.1, read on the forward strand.
GAGAATTGAAAAATGAAGTGAATGAAAAACCTTTTATAAAACGTTGGCTACCTTTTTCTGTGAAAGAATAGAGAAATAAAAAAGTAACAATCTAAACGACTATCAATGTGAATCTGTACAGTTTTTGTGAGCGTAAGAGGTTGAATGGACGAGTCTTTGCATACATGGCGGTGCATAACGAAACGAAAGTATTCATATTTAGTGTTGACACGTGAGGAAGCAGGGAAACACACGCGCGATGAAAAATAAAGTAGAGAGTCGTCTAATTTTAATGCTTTCATTAGGTAGCCTTTTGTCTGCGAAATGTGGGTCAGTTTGTGATGTTATTGCAAGTTCTTCAGTGGAGTCTCACTTATTTTAATTCGCACTTACGGCTAATGGCAACAATGTAACCTCACAAATCTGGTCACGTAGACGAAACTGCGCGAGTTTTTTCACAGTCAATCGATCAAATGTCAATCTCATTGAAAAATTACGGCTCTACAAACATAAGCACATTTTTATGGTTTTTCGTTGCCAGGTCACAGGATCTGAGAATTGGAAAATCGCGTTACATCTTTTATTCATCGCTTGACAACGTGAGTCAACTACGATCTTTGGGTAATTTGATACGTTATAATTTTCTGAACCGCGTTACCACAAGTAATGCAGCTCAAAGCTCGATAATTGCAAAATTATCATGCGCGATACACTTTATTATCGCTAGCGCAGGATAAATCGACACATAGGCTATGCTTTGACAGGAGTATGATTAGATTAGCTAAATAACACCTATCATATACGTCTATTTGACACACCATATTTTTATAAAGCTTATATCCTGAATAAATTGTAGGGATAGCGAGGACTTATAGCTCAATCTTACAGGAATCAAGAATTATAAAACGAAAATAAGAAAGCAACATTTGTTTTTTGAATTGCATAAAATTATAGTACGTAAGTGCACCTTTTTGCATTAAAAATGAGGTGTTTGTAATTTCAAGAATTTATGATAAAAATTGCAAATTGTTTCCAGTACCAAGCAATATCTCAAAATGTGTTAACTCTGCTAACCATAAATTTCACCGGGGAAAAATTTCTCACGTTAGTTAACTTGTTTAAATTCTTAGTCATTTTAAAAGTAAAAATCAATGTTTTATAGATATGAATTTATCGGTTAAATGATTATGTTGATTTAAGTTAATTTTATAATGACATATATTAATTTTCTTCTATAAATATATTACAGCATGAAAGTAATAGTTATTTCAAAAAGAAGTTATGAGTACTCAAAATGACTCAAAAATGAGACAAAAAAGCCGATGTAAAGTATAATCATGTAAATCTAAGTCAAATATAATTCCATTTTAAATTAAGTATGCTTATTCAAACTTATAGTGAAAATACAATGTATACATAATAATAGAAATATCTTTTCGATTATGATAGTTAAGATATTATTTTCCAAATTCGAATGACATTTTTCATTATTTTCTATTGGTATAACATTATAATATTTTAAAATATTCTTATCTTCTCATTCATTAACTGAATAATATTTTATTTAAATAATAGAACGAAAATTCCAGCTGGTAAAAAAGTTCATTCTAAAATAGCAAGTTGTAAAAACGGGTGGAATTTAATTTGTTCTATTCCTATCTATAACATATCTCACTGATTCACTCAAGATATATTTATTAAAATTAACTGCTTGAATTAATTAAATGTCAATAACGAAAATCGTTAATTTGAAAATATTTTAATTCGTATAAATAATATTGCAATATAAATGGTACCTTATTTATTTTTCAAGTTTAAATTTTGATTAAACAATAATAACACACGTAATGTTTGTTTTCCATATTAAGTATGCCGCTTGATTTTTTAATTCAATTCGTTTAATAAAATTCTATATTTGTAATTAAATGTCGGAACTGATCATTTTTGTTTTTATGCAAATAATTAAGACATTTCGTATTCGATTTTATATAAAAAATATAAGTGAGTTTTGTCTTGTAACTTTTCGATAGAATTATTTACCTTAGGGGACAATTATTTTAGTATAGTAAACTATATTTTCGTACATTATGCAAACAATTTTTTCAGTAATTAAGTTCGATTGACTCGGAATGTTCCAATAAAGAAATTTAAGAATTTCACAAACAATATTTCAAATAATCGAGAAAAATATTTCACAAATGACAAAATGAAGTTTCGTTTCAATTTATTGACATCATTTAAAGAAGACTTTGAAATATTTCAATAATTATGTTCATTTATTTCACCATGTTAAGATAAATAAAACAATTTTACAACAATTAAATGTATACATAATTAATTATATTATTATTATTATTATTAATTATATTATATTATATTTTCAAAATGTAACAATAATTTATTATTTGTTTACAACAAAAACTTAAAAACTTATTTCAATTATTAATGTTAAATGCATTTCATCCAAACAATGATATGGTAAAACATTTTTTTCACTTGCCGAATTTCAGAAATATTAGTACATTTTCTACACACCATACGCGCGAAGTTTCTTATTAAATATACTGACATTTGCAGCTAATATATCATTTTAGATTCGTTAGTGAATTTCCTGAAACTCTGTATAAAATAAAAATATCTTTCTGGAACACTTGAGCGCTGCATTTTTATTGCGCTAATAGAAATCACAACTAGATTCTCGGTTGCGCTCTTGAGTTCGTTAAATCACTTACATTATCCATTACACTTCCTTGACACAATTTTGGCAATCCCTGGAATAATCTGTATTCGTTTAATTAAAATACCTTATCCGAACTATTTTACTGGAGCGATCGAATTTCTGAACCGAATTCCTGAAGATGAGGGTAATATAAGGAGAAATCAAATTCAAGTCGAATCATGAATAAACAAAGGGCAATAATCGTAGAATGAGTTTCAGTGAAATATGAGCGTTTTATGGGAATAAATTGCGCGATAATGCTCGATTTGATGAAGAACGGGAAGCTCTATTGTGGTGGTTTACTTTGTCTACACTGCATTCGAGATGCTATATTCCATTCAACCATAGACGATTCCTTGCCGTAAAAGGGCATTCGCCACTGATTCAGGCGGGTTCCCTTTTGTATAACAAGCGTGCCTGTAATATAAACCCGCGGTATAAATAAAGCAGTGCTCCGATGCCAATTAAAATGCTTCTTATTGAAGCGGTCTTAACGAGTGGGCGATTTCGAGAAAGATTTGCCGCCGCAATCTTCGGCATACATCCATCGAACATGTATTCGAAGATTTATACGTTCATATAACCTAACTTTTATTTTCATTACATATACTCATAGTATAGAACGTGCTTTCGATAATTACGATATTAATATACAGATAATATGTATTTTTTGAAGAAAAATTCTCTTTCATAATAAAGAAATCATCGAAATAATCGCTTCATTATGTTAGTATTTCATTATACAGTTTATGTTACATAATCTGTCACTTCATAAGCATAGATCGTATTCTGTAAAAACTGTTACTTTAATTGCATATGAAGCTTTTCTCATACCTTATAACATAATGTTACTCTAATTGGACTTACGATGTTTTCACGTTTCATATGAAAATTAATTATAATTGGGCAGACATATAAATTCTACTTTACACAACATCGAATTAATTGTATCTTTATCTTTTTCCTTGTTAATATAGAAAAGTTTGTTTCAAAATGATTATACCGAATCGTGGAAACGTCCATTTACTTCATTAATTCTGGAACATTGATTTGTTGATGATTATGTTATATTGACGTTTTCAAATACAGATATACTGAAAAGATTCAAATTTAATGAACATGTGGCTTTTAGAAGGAAATTCTTTTTTATGCGTGTGGTTTAATGAATAAATGTGGCTAAATTTCAATTTTGATTATAATCTGAATCTTATTATTTTAGGAATGATTTTTGTGTACATATTTCAAAGTAAAAAATTTTTGAAATATCGAAGATATATATTTACTATGAATTTTTTTAATAACCATGACAATCTGGTAACATTTTCAATTATTATAATTACTCTGCATCATTAATGGAGTGATAAAAATGATTTGCCTAAGCTTTTCAGAGTACATATTTCTTATTGTTTGTTTTGAGTTTACTGAGGGCCTATTTCCAATTTAGCAAGTAGCGCAGAACTTATAATGAGTCTTGTTCTTCTCTGTAATGAGTCTTGTATGTCTCTTATTCTGCTTGTCCATTGTTCATGAACAAAAAAGATAAATGTTCGAGATTTATAGCACTGCTTCAAAGTTGTAGCGAATCATTATGCATTCTGTATTTTTATTTAGAACTTTTAAGACACGCCAACATTCCTTAAATTAAATAATAAAAAAAGTTAAGTCTTTCATTTCAAATGAAAACTTTAATCATATTCTACTACCTTTTACCTTCCAAGTTTTCTTAATCAATAACGTTCGATATGATAAGACAATGTTTTTAACAGAAATTATTTACGACAAATATCATTAAAAATGATTTAACTTTATCGTCAAACTTTTTCAATAACGTTTTCAATCTCGCATGAAAAATACGTTTACCATTGCCCACCATAATATGACTCCTTCCTCAACAACGCTTCCGAATTAAACACATAAATTTCATGTTGATTATTTTTTCATCAGTTTCTATTTCGCCATTATGCTTCTCTGTTTTTTTAGTTTTTTTGCGTCATAAAAGTGCCGCTCGACTGTTATTTTAGGAATTGCGGTTATGTTAATAACTCGATTAACACAGGGCTTACTTTCTCAATCCTTCTTACTCAGTTCTGCTGTCGATGTCTTGCAGAACAAATCGGCAACGTGTGCCTATAATCAGTTTCATGACATTAACTTTGTTCATAAAATATGCACATATAAATTATACCGACATAAGATTGTGATAAAGAATAAACTAAGGGCCACTCGCTATCGAAAAAGATGTAGCTTATTGGCGAATTTGCACAATCATGCTTTTGACACTAGAGGAGCGATTTATGAATAATGCATGCTTTAAATGTTCAAAGCGTATAGCAATATATGACAACGAGGTTTCCATTGTCTATAAGCTATACAAAAAATCATTTGTGCTGATCAATTGAATTGCCTTTTTTCTTCCTATTTACGAAAAAAATAGCACTCGAAAGCAAACTTATAGCGGAACAGACTATTCTTCTATAATTGAAATTACTTTTTTCTTTTTAGTTTTATCCATTCTTTCGAGATCACATTCAAGAACTTCCCGAGTGTGTGGAAATTCGATGATAATACAATTTAATGTTGTTTTCCAAAAGTCCAGCTTTTTCGAAAAAGTTTACCTATTCCCAATAACTTGCGAGCTATATGTTTACACTATGCAGCCAGAAAATAAATTATAACCGCAAAATAAAGTTACGAAGACATTGCAACTGAGACAAATTCAATTTAAAGCTTGTTAAAATTGTGAAATGAAATCAATGCGATTGGTAAAATATTTGTTTGTAAATGAAGTTATCACTGTATTGATTAGATTTGCATATTTCAATTGTGCAACAAGCTTGAATGTAGACAACTCGAGTATTTCGAGTGCAATGCATGTGTATGCATAGTTGCACTCACGTCACGTTTTAGAAATAGAAATAATTGAGCAATATCGAACTAAGTTGATTTCATCTTACCATATTTTTAAAACGAAACACTTTGAACCTTCGCCTGCTTAAATACGTAAGTTTCTATTACTTATTACATAGGAGGAAATGGACTCGTTAATTGAAAATTAATTGCCATTATATTATGCCACTTCTATATATGTACAAACTTTATACGATAACATTCACCGATATAATTGATAACAGTTTATTACAAGTAATGGCATTTCCTTCTTACGAAAAGGACTGTTTAAATAAAACATTTAAACACATTGTATATATAAGTTTATTTTGTATAAACTTTCAAAGTTTTTACTTTGATAAAACTATTTCTATTTATTTTACCATAAGAAATGTGTACATTTACCGAAATAATTTGTTGATCATTTTCATTTGCAGTTTTTTTAATGTATACAAAATTGTGAAAAACTCGTTACATATAAAATGATATAAAGTTACTTTCACCAAAACGAAATGTTATTCTAAAACTTTTAAATTGACGCTGGAAATGTTTTTTAGTCTTCGAATGCAAACTGTTAAGTGCGTTACAGTACCGTGCGTGATTTCTATTCGAATCTGCTAATTGGGTGATCGCCCAGATGTATTATGCGAATAGCTCGATGCCAGTTACAGGAGATGAAACGTCCTGTTTTCCGCGCCTTGTACCTACTCTCTCGTCTGACAGTGTGTATTGAGGTTCGAAACGATTGAATATAAATCACGTTGATTTGTATGTCACGAACCTCGCAGTACGTCAAACCATTTTTTGTGATCGAATCGCATTGACGCTTTAATTGTATGTTGTGTCTAAACCAATTGTTTTCATTTATTCAGTCTGAATTAAAAGTATATTGCAGAGACAAAATGATGTTCTAGTGAAGCATAAATTTGAGCAAGTGAGGTACACATGGTGAAAAATTTCAATTGTTAAATACATAGTAATTATCACTAAGATAAAGTTTATTGATGTTAATTAATGTAATGGTCACTGTATTCACTGTGATAATTAATATTGTGTCTGAAAGCTCAAAGCTCAATTTGGAAATGGAATTATTTATTCATTATAATGAACAAACTTTATATTTTAACACAGTTTGCATTATTTATTTATTAGCTCCGGAACTGGTGTAAGTTGTTGATCAAAGGATTTGTATATTAGATTGATGTTTGACTGATGTATTTTCAGACAATGAATTTTAAGTCGAACAAAAAATATATTTATGTTTCAAAAATATATAGACTTTTTTCGTGGAACATTTTTAATGATTTTGTAATGAAATTATGGATTCAGATTTGAGACGTTTTAAACCGAGATTTGAGCTTCAACTATTTTCCCGCTTTTATGTTGTTCACTAACTTGAATTTATTATAACATTATTAATTAAAAGTTCAAAATTCTTTAACATAGTTTATAATACTGCATAGTTGTTACCTTAAAAACTGAGCTCCTATATTCTGACGTCATATTAAGAAAGTAATATGTTTCCTAAAAAAGTAATCAATTTTTCAAATATTTCCACGTGTATACAAATTTTCATAACTGATTATTTTTAGGTTAATATTAAAATAATAACAAACATGAGTTACTTGCGATACATTTGTAATTGTAATTATGATTTTAAATTGTAAATATCTTCGATCGTTATTATCAATCGGTTTTTATATTTATTAACAAGTTGGATATTTTTTGTAATTCATTTATCTAATTAATTTGACAATTTTGTTATCCAATTGATTTTTCCTATAATTAAATTATACTGCAATTTTCTGTAATAATTTTACTTTTACATAATTAATAAAATTTTTAATTTAATAAGGTCAGACATTATTAAATTGTAGAATAAATTATAAACTTCAATTTATTTTTTAATGCTGATACAAAAAAATCGGAATAGTAATTATTTGTATTGAAATTGAATTCCAATTTTCATTTACTATAACACAACATTGAGAACGCATTTTTTATGTTTTTGTTTATCAACAAAAAGCTTACTCTGATATTTTTATCCCACAGCTGAAATGACCGCATGGCAATCTCAAATTTTACAACACACATAATGTTAAATTAATTTAAGCAAAATATTTTTTAATAATGTTCAAAATGAAATAGATAAATATTGATTTTGTTAAAAAAAGTTAAAAGAAAAATTGGTAAGAATAATGAATAGGAAAAAATTTGCTCATATATATCTTGGTATTAAATAGAACTAGTATGGGTTAGAAATATTTTAATAATAAATAAATAAAATATATTTTTCTCAAAAATTTTATTCAAAATAAAAATTTGTCTTTTTTCGACAAATTTATATATCCTATTAATTTCAATTTTTTTCTCATACTTATGTTTTGAATACAGGTCAAAACGCGAAACATGGATTAAATTTTAGTTTGAACATTTTTCTCCCATCATATATACATATACTTACCGCCACATATCTATAAACTCGAATCGGTGAATTTGAAAGAATACTGTTATTATGATACCAGTAAAAGCACTAAGCGCTAGTAAAAAATATCCATTAGTTTGAACAAATATTTTGATTCTCAATTGCACGTTTCTAGATTTTTGAGAAACTGTATATCTAAAAGATTCAGCAAATCCAAGCCACTTGGATATGACATAGAGGATAAGTCGTCGATTGCATACTCGCTGTCACACCCATCAGTTTTGATGCAATGCTCAAAGGCAGACAGTTACGTTTGTAAATACGAAAGATAAGATGAATGTCATATATTGAAATGCTCACAGTTACACGGATGTGATAAAATGTATTGATCATTAGGAAGACACATATTTGATTTCGCTATATTAGAAAATATGAGACACTCATAAAGCTATCAAAATAAACGTGAAAGAAGAGTAAATTTCATTATCAGTTTTATACACTTTACCTACCGCAAAAAATCAAAGGTTGAATTCATTAAAAATATACAAGG
>JABFQD010005436.1:0-10712 GCA_022817045.1 Psix sp. ZL-2020
CAAAAATAAATATCATTCGTGACAAAGATCATATATAACACTTTATATAAAAATTAAAAATCAATTTCAATTTCAAATCGTTAAATGTAAAAGATAAACCCACACGTCGTGTACTCCAGTATTTATACATCTGTACGTTTATTTATATTCCATTTGAATGGAGTAAGACATATATTTATAAAGAATACTTATATAAAGTCTTCAAGTATATCTGCAAGCTGAAACAATTGTAATGCGTATTTATTATAGTAAGATTCTTACTTAGAATTTCCAAAGCTAGTGAACTCAAACAAATTTATTAGTTCGAAAGACACTCATGTGGCTTAAATGACAATATTGTGTAGCTGGATGATGAACATTTAATATATAATAATCTATTAGCTATCTATATATTAGCATTTATTCAGCTATTTATCTTTTCCGACAAATTTTCTGCTATAAATATATCTGAAATTTGATATTCTAATATAAAACATATACATTTTTATTTTAAATATCTATTTGTTCAATGAAAACATATTCATATATATAAATCATACATCATGTCAGAGATAGTGGCTTAGATATTTTAGATTAGTTTTATACATTCAAATATATATTTCAATGCTATTAAAATTAACTATTAAAAATAACCTTCATTTTATAATTTAATATGTAATAATTATACACCATAAAAAAGTAATATAAATCATTATGCTAAATTTAAATATATAAAACAATAATAATTTGATAATCATCTTAATTCAAATTGTTCTATCTTAAAATAATATTTCTCGATCCAGTAGAAGATCTGTAGTTAGTAAATTCCAAATTATATTCTTTATTCTTTTTCAGATTCATGCTTATGAATATATTTATATGACATATAAATTATTAAAAAAAAATTGGTTAATCTTATTCTCTATGATAATTTTTATAAATCATATAATAAATATTTAAGTGGGTCATACTTGACATCTATTTAAAACTAAATATATAGTTGATGATATAAAAATTTATCTTCACATTTTTTCATGTTCAAAAAAAACTTTTTTTCTAACAATTCATATCCAAACATGAACAAAACTGAAGGTTTTTTCATCACGTTTTTTAGAGAACATAGAACATTCACTTCATTTGTTTCTGACTCTTTGGAGGTAATTAAAGAGATAATAGAACTAAGTTTTCCGACCTAATGGAGGTGAGATAAGTAAACTGGAAGCTAACAAAAGTAGAGACACTCCAAATTAAGGGATTATAATTCATTTTACGTGTTTCGCGGAGTAATAACGCTATTACTCTCAGACCCCTGTGTACATGTGCGACGGATAATTAGGAGCTGATAACGTGGTGCGACACATAATTGAAACAAGTCGCTTGATAAATGTGAATATTAAACTTAATATGAATTTTCCTTGTAGTAAGATCAAGCAGATGATTCCCTTTATGCGTATGAAGACGACGAAAATGATATGAAGCCTCGAGTAATTGCTTGGGGTAATCTATGAATACGGATACGGACGTGTACAGCGTTTTATTCAGCTTGCTGCGGAGCATTTTCAAGTGTATTTATCCTGCAAATGGGATCTAACGATATTCAAAGAAAAATATACGAGTGCAAAAAATGATGCAACGAGACAAACATGCGCAGTATTAATAGGATTAGTATTATGGTCCAAGCTCAAAGTCAACTACAAAAGCGAGTAATCCACGACAATCACAAAGGCGCTGTTGCCAAAAACGTGAAGCGACTCATTTAAAAATCTTCCGAGTACGCAACTACTACCGGATCAATTACAACAGTCGTCAGAGTGGCAGTTATTTCCTTTTGACACTACTTTGATCTTGGACTCAAACGTACGCTGAATAGTGCGCGAAAAGGCAAATTTTGCGCAATGAAGGAAGTTCAGCTCACTGACATATTTCCATTATGCAGATGCCAAAATTCTGTTACACAAGGGACAGTGTATCGTTACAAAGGATGCTGTTGAGAATTTTTATTTCGTCGGAGAAGCATGGTTGACACAGAAAGTTGGACGTTTAATTACGTTTTATCATTCGCTGATTTACTGAGGGCAGAAAGTAGATGATTTTTATTCGAATATTTCTCCAACAGAACTGCCGATACAACGTGTTAACTAAGGCGTTTAGTGTTATCATAAGTCTGAGATGAAAAAAACAAAAAATAAACAAAATGGAAGAGATGAAATATTTAGGTTATTTATAAAGTAATTTATTTACATCTTTTTCATGAAACAATAATAGCAACGGCGCAGCTGGTTGTAGCATAGATTTTTTAATATAAAAATAATTACTTTTATTACAATTTTGATGTCTCGAAATTTTTTATAAACCATAAATTATAATTTTGACAAAAAACGTAACTATTTTGAGCATGATCAAACAATAATTCTATATGTAGAATTTCGAATAATTACCAACATATAATTTGTTTGTATATTGTTTTATTTGTTTATATATAATCATATTTTGAATTCTAATGTTATGAAAAAAATAGACTAAAGAGAACCTTTTTCTTTATAGCAATCCTCACTATAAAGTTTTATTATTTCATTTTTAGCTGCTTTTTTATTGTCAAACTTATCTCAATAATTTAAATATATATGTGTTTGTCTGTCATTCAAAATCCTCTGAACGTCACTTCTAACTTGGAACAAATTTAATTAAATAGTAAAATATAAACCACGCCAATAACAATATACACAATATACAAAAAGTTTATGTAATTTCAATTGGAATCGTTTTAATGTTTGAGCTCTCAGACAAAACGAATTCACGAAATTTCGCCTCTTTTATTACATCGTAATCAAAAAGTTGATACTAAAGTATTTCAATTTACTCCTTCGCGTTTACAGTATATTCACCGTAACGAGATTTGTTCACTATATTTCATCATTTTACAACGTTGAGAAAAGACGCAAATTTGTCCAAACGTAACCCGTTTCGTCGTCTTAAATCAATTTCCATAATTAATGAATTTACATTATTTTAGGTTAAAATTATTTGTCAAGCAAACAATACCAAGTCGTAGTTATTCAAGCTGCTGAATTACAAATACACCACCATTTGTTTCAATGCATTGTTCACTTCATAGAGGTAAACCATTGAACGTAACTATTCGTCTTGCCTCGTGGTCTCTTCATCAAGGTGTATTATGATGCTGTCAGCCCAAGAACCGCGATGCTAATTTTTGACGCGCATAGACAACGTTATCTCCTAGAAGGAGAATTATTTTGACTGGCGCAAACATTATCAATGAACTTCTAAAGACTTACGTCTATTCTTTCGACAAAGTCTTCTCGTTTCTGATACGTTTAATTAACAAACTCCTTTTTAATTAACATTCTTTAGTTTTGAAGATTATTACATCCCGTAAGTAGTATAAAAGTTGGTAATAAACTGCTCGTCAACTCAAGCAGAAACCAGTAAAAACTGACATGTTTTAAGGAAAAGGAAATGAAAAGGAATAAAATTTGTAAAAAAGAGATTTAAAAATAAAACACCATCAGAATTCAAGTTTTCATCAATAAAAACTTTTATTGGGATTAATTAATAAAAATGTAAAATCGATATAATCTACAAGAAATAAATAATTATTTTCAGATAGATAATTTAACAAATAAATTATATATACGCATTAATTATATTATACACAAAAATAGATAATTCATATTTTATGTAAATTCATAAAAATAAAATTTCTATAACAAAAATTTTGAAAATTTATTTTTTTTGCGAAATTGAAATCTTAAATATACAATTTATTCTTAGCAATATCTCATTTACTAAAAAATTTAAATCTGAAGCTTAAATTATGGATTTAATTAACGGTTTCAAAGATTTCAAATGCTTTACTAAATTTTAAGTAAATTAGATAAAACTGTTGAGTTGCAAAATTGAGTTCAGTATTCGATAATCTAAATTGACTTCAAATAAGTCGGTCAAGAAACCACAGATCTCTTTATGAATACAATTCTCCACCTCACGTAAAACAGTTTTTATCGAATGTTCATATGCCCGTAGTTAAAAATAAAAAACTAACCTCAATCAAAAATAACTCGATACTATATCTTCTATGCTATTATTAGCATCATCACCTATCTATCAATAGTCGCCAAATGATATTAAATTGACGAAACGTAAAATTCAAATAACATATTTAGTCCTACACCTTTCTGCTTCCTCTAAAGCAATCTGTCATAGCTATATTATACTAAACATAAATGTAAAAAAAAACTCAGAATGAAATTTCAGACTTGATTCGCATCGCATAGTTGCTTTGTTTCAATAATTGTTTTATAAACTTGCATTATAAAATTAGTGAAGCAAAGTATTGCTATTCATATATCCTTTAAAAATTTCGTGCATAGTCTCACTAGATAGTGTGATTCAAACTAAACGTGATCCAAATAGTTTTTATGGTATTTGTACAATTCAAGTTTCATCATAACATTTTATTAGAAACGTGTTATTGTTTAATGTGCGAAGAAAAACCGAGCGTTCAGTAATTTGAAAGTTTAAGATGAATCAATCATAATAGTCCGAAAAAGTCTATGCGCATTATCTTTCTCTATATGTTTTGTATAGAATATTGATTAACCCTGACTCTATTGTGTATGTGGATGAACAGAGATGTACAATATGCATTTTGACGTGTCCTTTATTAGTAAGAAGACAAAGTTTATCCTATAAAAAGATTATTGAATCATCATTTCTAACATTAATAAACAATAACATCCAAATATTGACTTGAAAGCACGATAAAGCAATGAATTCTGTGACGATTACCGTAAAAGAACATAGTCCGAATAAAAAGAAAGAACGTAGGCTATCCATAGATTAAACGTAACAAAAGTTTTTCTGAATTGTGAATAATCGAGTATTGTAAATGATAGAAAAAAATTAATAACTAAAATCTTTAATTCAAGCAGTTTAATATATCAAAGATTATTATAATTATTCTGAAATTTTCAAAATAATAAATATTGGAATACCATTGTGCAATGTTAAATAAAAAATTTGTATATTGATCTTCTGCGAGAAAAACTCGTGTCAAACAAAATTTTAACATTAACACCTGCCTTTAATTATCTAATTAAAATTAAATCTAACTAAATTATTTCTAAATTAATGGTACTTAGATTATAAGAATGAAACGGAGAAGTTTTTGATTTACTCAGTGAACTTTACAATTGGAATTGTAATGTCCACAGAGGTGTCTGTTTCCTAAACCATCTGGAGCTAATTGGATTTTGTTTAAAAGAGATCGCAATAGTCAAAAATGCCATTGAAATCGTTGATTCGCAACAATCTCAATGGATATCTCTGATGTGAAGTGAGAATTCTGCGTTGTCACTAATATAAACCGTAATAGGAGGTTTACTGGAAGCGCTACTACCGCCTCCATGCTGCCGAAAGTATGTTGTTTATTTATGTTTCATTATGAATTGAAACTGCAAGTGTTGTTATTGATACCATGGTTGCGGCCATTGCATCTGGAAGACAATACACATAAGTATTCCTCGAAAATACGTTTTCGTTTTGCCATTTGAGCTCTCATGATTGGCATCATTCATCATTCGTCATGTTTATTCACTTTGAGGATTTGATGATTCACACTTCTAAATACACACAGTCACTTGAAACACAATCTAAATTAATACAATAAGTTATATAGCACTCAGTCCAAAAAACACTCAATACTAGATATAATTTATGTTTAAATTGGCAACTTTTTATTAATTTGTCGATCTCACTTCTGAAATGTAAGGCGTCAAGTTTACTGATTCAGATAAGTTGTTTACATCCGTTATTTTAATATTCTAAACCACGATCTGCTCTTATCTAACTTGTACACTCTAAAAGTTAAATCTCTTACTCAGGCCGTATATTGTTTATATTGATTGGGGGCCCAGTTTTCCCTTAAAAAATTTTCCTCCTCTCTATCAATTTAGCCCTATTTGAAATAAGTTAATTTAGGACGAATAAATTTTGGTTTAATTGTGACAGTTTTTATTCGTTAGTTGTCAAAATTAAATATCAAATTTTGAAATTAATCAAAATTATTCGTAAAAATGGCCAATAAAAGTGAAATAATCGTAGACATAATTTCTAATTTTTCTTATTTATTGCAAATTGATAAGTTCTTTACTATAAGCATAGTTTGGATAAAAGTAAAGAATAAGTTTATAGAAATAAAGGTGTATATTACACTTGGAAAAAGATACAAGGAGAAGCGAAGAGGAATAATTTGGTCTTTCTTATGTATATGCATTATTTGAGGGAAATTATCAGATTTCATATTCGAAAGTTTAATAGCAGTTCTGGAAGGGGCAAACCGTTTAGGCATTTCATCGAGACCTCAGTATGTGCATACAGATTTCGAGTAAGCTATTATTAACACTTACAAAGAAACTAGTAGCTCGCTTTGGAAGTCTTTTTTCATTTTACATTATGACTGCATGTAAAATGATGGCTGCTATAGCCTTTGTTTCTCTGAATGACGTTACAGAAGCTTTCGATGCGTTTGTTAAACAAGCTCCCGATGAATTCCTTCAATTATAGTTCATTCTTAAACTAGTTATTTCAAATCAATACTTAAATGATATAATACTATATAGTTTCAATCAAATTAAGTGGATTAAGACGAGTGAAAAAACGTAGAAAGACTTTGGAATCATGCTTTCTATCGTTTCTTTGGAAATTGTATGATTCGGTTTTACATGATGTCACTCGAACTAATAGTGTCTCCAAAGATTGACAATGCTCATAGTATATGTTTTTCTCACTGAAAGACCAAAAAAGCAGGCAGACACTGAGTCCATGCAGCGGCAAATCATGAGCCAGCCCACCAAAAAAGAGCAGCAAAATGAACGGAAACGAGCTGGAAAGCAAATAAAAACGTAGTTGCCTAATTCAAAGAGGAAGACGTTATTGATTATTTACGTATCATTGGTTACAATATTTAATTGTAATTAATTCTTAAATAACTTAATAAATTTTTATAAATATTTGTTTCAATAAAATCCTCGAGTGTTGAAAATGTTTCTTTTTTTTTATTTTTCAGGGAAAAAAGGTATTAGAGGGGAAGTAATATGTTAAGAAAAAGTATTAGGGAAAACGGAGTGAGGAAAAACTTGTTAGGGAAAACAATTAGTGAACAATTGGTCCCCTCTACCTTTCTATCTATTCTTTGCCTCATTTTCCACAATTTTTTCATTTTTATACCTTTGTCATCTACAGATACGTTTTTACTTATCATTGACATGTTTCTCTATTGACACTACATCTTACGTTATTTAAAATTGTTCTTCATTTATTTTTCTAAAACTTTAGAATAAAGATTATCAGGAAATTATTATGAAACAAAAGATATTTTGATTTTTGTTATTTTATATTCATTAAGTTCAACATAATTTTCTATTTCGAATGAAATTATAATCATATCGCTGTCATTATGTTGATTTTGTCCAAGTAATGATATTATGTTTTTAATATGTATAATTATATTTTGATATCCATTCAATTTATAACAATATAACTGAGACGTTGCAAAAATTCATAAATTGAATTAAAATGAATATTTTTAATTGACTGATAATATTATAGATTGAATTATATTTAAAACATACGACGCAATAATAAAAATAAAAAATCCGCTTCATATTCTAGGTTTACAGATATACACACACTTTTTGGTTATATAATTATGTAAAATAATACTGAATACAGTTTTAAGGTGATTGATCAAAATGATACCTTAGTTTACATAAACTACTTATGATCATAGTTCTATGACGTTCTCAAGCATCCTCTAGAGTCGAGTGCTCGACTTCTTAACTTTTTTTAAACTTAGTTATTATGTTAACTTTCTAGCAAAATAAAAAAATTAATATTCTCAATTTATGAATAATGTATATTTAATTAATTTTTAAACCAAATGTTCTCCTTCTATAGTGAAATAGTTGTATACATTAAAAGCGGGCATTATTATGTAAGAGTTTGATGTATATTTGTTGTCATAAAAAAACCTTTCAAGATTTTATGCATTCAAAAATATTACAATTTCTTTTCCATAAAAATTTATTATTATATAATAATTGTATATATCAAATAACTAATTAAACATTTTAAAAATGTATATAATTCATATTTACACTAGGATCAATGAAACATTCACATATCAGTTTCATGATATCATAAATATATCGTCAATTTGATATTCGTTTTTCTAAATAGGAATTCATGGGTGTTTGTAGTTGATCTATTGCTGTATATATCTGTTAGAAACACTTTGTTCCACAAGAATTAAATGATAAAATCGCAACATGCTCTGTCAAGGTTAATTTATATTATAGTGATTTGTATAACAGACTCTTCACCATTTCACATAATATTCGAGAACATGTTTACAGTTATATGAATGCGAGAGCTAAATACGAAACTGAACTAGTAATCACCAAAAGTTTGCTAGGTTGATAAACAAAACTGTCAGAGCAGTAAAGTAAACATATTTTTAGCAAATTCACTGAGTAAAGTTATTAGCTAAAAAAGAGAAACTAATAAAGGTACTTGACTACTTTATATAACAGTGAAACGAATCGCTCAACAATTTCGAGTAGCCCACTTCAGTCTTCTCGCACTCTAGTCGATTCTTGTGTGCACTTTTGAAATTTCAAACGATTATTTTCAGGGAAATTAAAAATTGTATATAAAAAAAGAAGTATATATGATTTGATTTATATCCTGGTAGCATTTAATTAAACGATATAAATACTTGTAGTTATTTAAACGATTTATTAGATTTCGACATGCGATGCCTTCAAAATAACATATTAAATTAAAGCATATAAATCAAACATATTATATTTCTTAATATCTCAACAATCGAAACGAAGGAATTTATATATAGTTTAATTACAGAAAATAATCATCGTATCAATTATCTAAGAAAATAATAAAAAACTACTTTTGAAATAAGAACAACAACAAATTGAAAACTTATTATTTTGTAAAAATAAACAAGTTTATTTTTGAAAAAATATGAAATCTTTATAGTTTAATGAGTAACATTGATTGATTATATTATTGGCATATCGTAAGATGTGTCATAAATTTTAATGTTTGTATTATTATTTGTCAATGTTTGATCATTATGATTGTATCAGTCATTTTGTCTCTTTGCTTCTGTAAATGACAGATATGAATTTCACGGAAATCTTGAAAAATTGTTTCATACCATGACATTCATAAAAATTATTATTGTCCTCAGAAAAGGTCATTCAAGTGACATATTATTGTTAACATTCTGCAAATGATAAGAACTCAACATCTTTTGAACACGTTCGAGTAATTATTAATTTTAGTTGACAATTTGTACTCGAAAAAGGAAAATTCTAAAATCTCATTTATCAACGATTTTGATCAAGCATTTATAAAATCCTCCATAATTTATTTATGAGTGCATCAAATAAGTTTCGCTCTTAATATTGATTACACAAAAAACGACAAAAAAGTAATTGTCATAATGCAAGTCATAAACAAAAGATGACTTTTACGAAATTTGTGTTATTTTTCGTGGAAAAGCGAACTTTATAAAGTGCACTATATCCGTAGTAAAGTTCGCTTAAAATGTTACTTATATATTGAATCTAATCCTTAAAAAAATATTGTAAAACTAGTTCATCTTCTAAATTCTGATATGTATTACGAATCTAGTTTTATAAATCAAAGATATTTATTTTTAACAGTAAAGGACGATGATAGAATCGAAATCGATAGTTGAATAAATCACCCTACTGTTTTAATCAGACGTAGAATACGCATCGTATATTAAATAAAACATAACCCAACAAAAACAAAGACCAGTGGACAATGAAAGTTGGAAAATACTAATGACAGCTCGGATATACACATAGCTAGAAAATCCAAAGGGAACAAAGAATAATCGCTAGATTCTTAAGCGGAAATGAGATAAAGGCTAATGAACATTGCAACGGAAATTTCAAAATGAAGTAGAGATAATCTTAGGGATGAAGAACACAATAAATTGTTCGATTTAAGAAATATTTTAAGATTCGTGTAATTCTATGTTAATACAAGAACGAAGATCCCGCCGAATAACAGAACAGCTTTGTTTTAATTTATTCTTTTTATAAATTCAAATTATCATTATTATTAATATTATTATTTCAATTTCTCATTGAATAAAGCGCATTAAAAGCATGATTAAACAGCAAACTAAGTTCATTAAACAAACGTAGTTACTTCAGCTTCATTCAAACGACACAATCGGTTTGACACATAAATGTTTAAATATTCTTTTCAAGCCCTATAAATATATCGCCACTTAATTGAATCGAATAACTTTTAAGATGCTAAATGCAAAATTAATATCATTAACCTATGAATGGAAGTATGATATATACTGTCTACTGTTTATAACTGTCTTATAAACGACTTCCATTGAATTTTTTTATTTCATTAATATATTTTATTAAAATACACGAAATAAGTTCATTCAAATCATAAAAATCATTCAAATGTTTTAAAATTGTTCATAATAAAATTATTTTATAATCTAATAATATCATCTAATAGTATTATAATTATACCATTTCCTAATTCTATCCAATCATAAAGTCAAATGTATGTTACAAATATAAAAAATCAATAAATACTATTGTGTTAAGAATTAATGAACTAATTTATAA
>JABFQD010005437.1:0-10711 GCA_022817045.1 Psix sp. ZL-2020
CTACTTGCATAATGTTACATTGAAATTTCTTTGAGAAATTAACTTCCAATATTGTTTAAGGCTGTATAAACCCTCGTTAAGGAATCTTCTAGAAGTTAAGTATAAACCGGGCTAAATGAGGTCTCGGCAGAAAACCCTATATTCTTAGGTACAAAAATATAAGTAAGGATAATATAGTCAAAAAATATCGTAAAATGCTATATTAGTTCACTAATACGATTTAAAATTAAAATAAAAACATTAAGATACTATTGAATTATGTTCTGTTATTCTAAATTCATTTATATTTTATTCCATAATTTATGAATGAAAATTTAATTTTCGTATGCGTATCTCATTATTATTACCTTTGTGTTTATTCTCCTTATTTATTTTCATCTTAGCAAATAATATATATCTTTTTGAATTCAATAAATTAAATAAGTTTTAAGCAATCACATTTTGAAAAACCTACTCACTATCATTAAATACAGACTATTTGGTTTGTATTGAGTTATAATTACAATGTCTACTTCAAGATTCTTATAGATCCTAATTTTATTTTCTAATGAATATAACGAAAGATGGAATAAAGCTTCATGTTTTCTTTTATTATAAAACGTTAAAAAAAACATTAAAATTTTTGTTATTGTAATACACCTTTCAATTTGAGTTATGATAATTAAATTCTTAGTTATTAATTTGAAGAAAAAATAATAATGTAAAATTTGAATGAAGTAACTACTATTTAAAAAGCTTTAGGTAAAATTATTTCATACTTTTATTTGATATTATAACTAGAATAAACTTCAAAGTTTTTTCAAATAAAAATATTATAACACCAGCTAGGCCTGATCTGATTTTAAGACGGGGAGAGTAACGCCTCATCACAATATATATGAAATTATGTGTACAGAACATGTATAATAAAGAACGATAATATGAAATAAAGAAAAATTTTGAAATAAAAATTCATCAGAATTTATAACTGTTACATTCAAGCTGATAATGACCTAAATTAATGTCCTAAAACCGAAAAAAACTTTCTCTGAAAATTTCACCGTTATGTGGATTTTTTGATGATTCAACATGGGATACATATATATAGATTGGTTAGTTAACTTAAAGATACTGAAGTATTCTGAAAATAACCAATGCGATTGATAAAATTTGGTCGTTTCAAAAATAAATTTTCAATCGCGCCAAGTTTAATTTTTCTCTGAGATCAAAAATAAATTTTAAAATTGAAATAAGAACTTGTAATTTAGATAATATATTCTTATTTTACATTGATAAAAATGATGTTCTAAATAAATAGTAATCTGGTTAGTAACTTATTAATAATTTTCATATTTTACATATAGTTCTGTTTCATTTAATTAGTTGGCATTCTAGCTGCTGAGAGAATGATAATTAATATCTTTTGTCATTGATGGATATACTGAGATGCACATGCTATTATCATATACATTGAAGTCTATTAGAATGTACGTCTATCTGTTTACAACATATTCAAGGTGCTTGCGTCAATATTCTGAACTATACATGTGCAACGCGTTTGAAGCGTAATGCATGTTTGCTAACGAGCTCAACAAACCTACCGAAAAGCATGAAACATGGTAATATAGATTTGTCCTGCATCGTAAACAGACAATCATATAGAAAACAATTTTGCTTTTGTAACTTTTATTAAAAGATTTACTTTTAAAAAGTATATTGCTTTTTGAATATGAATTGATTGTTAAAATGATATAATATCATTTTCTTTAACTATGCATATACTCGATTATAAAATACATCATTTTAACAATTTACTTATTAATCATTTTTAGTGTGAATATTAACGAGGGATCCTTTATATTTTAAGGGTAAACAAGTTGAATTAACTACATTTTAAAATACATTGATTATTTATTTATATAACTACAACTAATTTTGACGGTGCTTTGGAAACGTGTTACAACTTACATTGTAATAATTTAATCAAACACACATTATATAAATATAATTCGTATGTAATAGTACATTACACAACGATAAAAAAACGAGGTTTAGGTTGGCAGCCCTAAGGGCTGCTAACCTATAATTCGTTTTTGCAGAGTCGTGTACAATAGTTTACGTAACGAGAAAACTTATTGGTAAACCCATGTTCTTTTATATTCTATTTTTGTGTTTAATTTCAACGGAGAATGAAAGGTGCACTTTTTTACTATCTAAAAATAATACATTTTCATTCTAGAAGTTGCATTATGCATTGCAATTAATAGGCACGTCCATTCACGCGAGTATGTTGAATTTCAACCTACTGAAAACTGGCACTTCTTGACTTGAACCTTCATCGAAATTATTTCCACATTCTTCCAAATTAAGAGATTGAAGGTTACTTAAAAACCATATATGTTACTTTTACTACGATCACTGAAAGGAGAGATAAGTAAGATAAAATACAAGTATTAAAATTACGCAATAACTCCTTTAGACATTATCATATAAACAAATAGTATGTAATTATGTACAGAAATTGAAATTTGTAATATCAATGATCGGGAATTAATTAAAAATTTTTTATAGTTTCCACATTTTTTTTTCGCACAAGGCTTTTTTGACTTACGCGGTGACTATGACCCACGATGTTTGATTAGATATCATATATTTGATAATAATGTTAGACATAAGTTTTTCATATATGTTTTTAATTTTTTGTTTCTTTTGTGTCAATTTATTGCTATCGAAGATGATTTAACATTGCCAATTTTCTCATAGTGGATGTCCAAAGCTACATAAAATACATGCGGCTTGTTAGAAGTTGGGGTAGATGGTAAGAGCCCTGGGTTCTAGGTTTTGTCAAGGCCCTTTGCATATTAATTCAATCCCATAAAGTTTTGTTGAAAAATGTCATTAGGAAACCTCTAAAGGTTATATCTATAGATATTAAAGATTTTCCTTATAGATTCTTTCCTAATTACCTAGAAAGGTAACGTATGAAATTTTCATGAAAAGCTGCATTATTGATAAATAAACTCATGAACTTCCAGACGACACTTTAGTGCCTTAATAACTATGACACGTTATGATGTTATGTATTAATTTTTTATTCCTTATCACAAAGTTAAATCAAAGTTAGGTTTTAAAAACTACAAAAAGAAAGTCTAAACTACAGCCTTTCAACAAAAATCATGTTATGTTTTTAATGGACTCTGAATCATGGAACCATGATCTTCGTGTGTGCCGATGACGGTTCTCGAAGCTATGGCTGGAAAAGAAAGCGGAAGAGGATGTTGTGAATTGGGGAGAGTCTGAGGTTCGTGAAACCTGAGGACCGACCTAGAATTAATAAAGTGAAAACTCCTTTTCCGTCAAAGATCAAAGACGTGGATAGCCTGTTGAAGGTAATCTCGGTTCAATTAATGAAATAGACATTTCAAGGTGGATAATCCTGAACTGAGAAGAATCACATCTCGGTACTCAGCACTTCGTAGTGCTGGGTCTAGATGATTCAGTTCTTGAGATGGCTCAGGACAAAAACGATGCATGTTGTATACATGCTGTATATACAAACTGTCCCGCGGAGGGCGATAAGTAAAAAAAAAAAGAAAGTAAAATAGCCTGGCGTTGGCGCGTATATGTATAGCTCTCATACAGTTTGGTTGTTCAAGGGACGTATACGAAAGGTTCCAGAATGCGGGGAAGCTGCATGCACCCCAGGTAGAGGGAGGGGTGAGGGTTTGAATTATTGCTATGGGTATGAATGGATTTTTATTGCCGTGTTAGAAGGACTGCAATACCGTCAAAATATCCTCCTCATGAGAAACTTAATCAATTGAAGTGGTGCACAGGTTTGTGGAGTTCAACAGGTAGAATGTGAAGGACCTTTTTATTTGATGTAATGTGCACACGCATCATGAGGTGTAGGGAAGTATGGACACCAATGGTAGGAGCAAGCAACCATTTGAATTCCTGACCAGCATAGAGCTTGATATATTTAATCAAGAGAACGCTCGAACCTCAATCATGAGAAACTGTAAAGATTCTAATGATTTAGATGACTGAGAAGATTTAGACATGACTTTGATCAGTCTGAGTTCAAAAAGATATATACATGGAGAGTGAGTAATGAATTATCTATATCAGACCCCAGGATATTCTTATTCGAAATCAGTATGATAGAGAAAGAGATGAAAGGGCAAGTACGGATCAGGGTCAAATCTGGAATGGGCAATTAGACATCTGAGAAAGAGAACCTGAGACGCAAGATAAAGAGAGCTTTTAATAAAGCGCGAAGAAGAAGAAGTGGACTTGATGAATAGAACACTTAGCGTACAAAAAATGACAAGAAACGGAAAGTGACTTAGATGCTGTTTATATCGAAATCTGGTAAAGGAAGTTATACTTAAGCGGGTAATTTTATACTTGTCGGTCTTGTTTTTTTAGAAAACCTTGGAGAAACTAATATATATATATATAATATATAATATGCAGACTTTGGCTTTCGGAATAACTATCGAAGAGAGGAGAAATAATTTTCTGTTTGCATTTGCTTTGCTATCTTAGGTATTTCTTGTATGGTGTGTTATGTATTTTTGTTGTGCTTTTTTACTAATTCATCAGAGCATCTAAAAGTGTTGAAATAATTTTTAAGTTGTTAGAATTCTCGAAGTAAAAGAAGAAGTTTACTCTAATTATCTCTGGAGTAGTTTTTGGAAAGTTCCTCTCCAGATATACTGATACCCAGAAATGATAATACGAGCGTATGAATCGGTATTTCCAATCGAAGTTTGAGCTATTTAACCATAGAACCAGCTGCAGCATGGTACACTGAATTTTACTTAACCGATCTGAATGACAACCATGTGGCTACTGAATGAAATTGTCTGTACTATTTACGTACATTAAAAACACTTGACAATGCGGAATAGCAGGTAAAGCATGTAAATAGTAGCTACATTAAATTCATTAACATTCAAAGTTTTTATTATAAATTTAACCAGATTGAGAATTTTTTATTACGTAATAAATGTATCGAGATCCTTGCTCTGACTGAGTCGAGGATATCAAAAAACATCTCTGATTCTGAATCAAAAATCACTGGTTATGACACGATAAGGTGTGACAGCGACAGTAGCTTCACTGGAGGTGTTGTCGTATGCGTCCGCCAGTCTGTCAAATACCGCTTGATATTCTCGAATCAGTACAAGATGAACTATTGGTGCATTGGAGTTAACGTTTGTGCTGACTTCTATAAGGGGAATTTGCTGTTTCTGTATCATTTCCGGAGTGCTTCGCACGCGACATTTTTGAAATTTTTTGAGGAAAAATATGACGAATTTTTAAGACAAGGTAACCTCGTTGTAATAGGTGATTTCAACATGAATTTGTTGAGTCCCCATTATTACGAGAACAAACTGTTGAATTTATTTATGACGAGGGGAATGATGCAGGGTATAGAACAGCTATCTAGAATAACATCGTCTAGTAAAACCCTTATAGATCTTGTATTCGCAAGCGTTGACGTTAGATCTTGTATCGAATATGCGCCAAAAGTTTCAGATCACGAGTGGGTCTCGGTCATTTTTAATGATAAAATGACTCGACAAATCAAGACGAAAGTCTTCAAACGCGATTTTAGAGGTTTTGATGATAATGATTTTAAAGCAAAATTGCATGAAAATTTCACTAATTTCATAAATGACGATAATGAAGAAAGTCTAAATGTTTGTCATAATGTGAATAATTTAATTTATTTTTTTAATCATAATGACGATGTTAATTTTAATGCAAATAAATTAATTTATTCCATTTTTAACACGCTTGACGAACTGGTGCCGGTGAAAGAATTATTTATTAAACGAAATTAAAAAAATGGTTCCCTCAGGATTTAAAAAGATCCATTCAAAACCGTAATCGACTATTCTATTTATTTAAAAACACAAATATTAGTTTATACTGGTCCGAGTATAATAAAAAGAGAGATAAAGTAGTGAAATTATAATATCAAGCAAAAAGAGATTATTTCACGGAACAAATTGAAGATTTCAAAAATGACCCGAAAAACATGTATAAGATGATAAAAAATTTACTGAAAAATGATAAAGATTCTAATATTAATTGCAAAACAATAACTTTGAAAATGACGATAGCGAAACGCTCGATAATAGGCATTTAGTAAAAAAATTCAATAATTATTTTATCGAAAGTATAGAATCTTATATTTTAAATCGTGACGAAACCAATGTGGATACCAATTTATTTAATCTGTTTTATTTTGACTGTTGGAATCATTTTAATGATTTTGACGAGATAAATATTGTCGGGTTGAGTAAATTAATAAACAGATTGGATAATAATAAAGGGTGAATTGATGGAATCAACAAAAGGATTTTGATGAACGTTTTTGAGTGTTTAGGCGATAGGTTTGTTCATCTCGTAATTTTATCTTTGAAACGTGGCATTTTCCCTGAAAAGTGGAAAGTCGCTACCGTCACTCCGATTAGAAAAATTCTAAATAATAATAGGGCTAGTGATTACCGTTCGATTATCCAGCTACCCATGTATGAGAAAATATTAGAATTAATTGTAAAAGAGCAGCTGGAATTATTTTTGGATTGTAATGATATTTTAGTCAATGAACAAGCAGGATAAAAAATGTTCCTGCGAGTCTGCATTACAGCTAGTTTTGGACGAATGGACAACAGCGATTAGCGAGAAATTGTACATAGAAGTTTTTTTTATAGATTATCGACGTGCTTTTGAAACTGTTGATAGAAATGTTTCAATTAATAAATTGTTTTCGTACGGGATTCAGGGTAGGGCCTTGAACTGATTCAAGACGTACATAAACGGCAGAACCCAAAAAACAAGTATAAATGGAGTTATGTCTGACGAGCGCGAAGTAAAGTATGATGTGCCGCAGGGCTCTGTTCTGGGCCCCATACTTTTCATATTATATATCAATGATCTGAAGAAATACCCTGGCCGGCATTGTGAAGTCAGAATTTTTGCTGACGACATGATGCTGTATGTCAAAGATAGAAATATGGAAAGTATGGAACGCAAATTAAACGCTGTGATGGCTCATCTCGATGACTGGATGGGCAGGAATAGCATATTTCTTAACCCGAACAAGACAATCTATACGATTTTAAAAAAAGACCAATTTCAAATGGATAGGGATTTGACAATAAAATATAGAGACTTAACGATCGACAGAGTGCGTGATATCAAGTATTTGGGGGGTTTTCTTGACGAATGTCTAAGGTTCAGGAGGCATGTTGCGTATGTGGAGGGTAAAGTTGGTGCTAACTACTGCTCTTGAACAGGGTAGGCAGTGATGGCCAGGTACAAGAGATCTAATTTACAAAACCATGATCACTCCGCATATGGAATACTGCTCAACAATCCTTCTTTTTGCCACCAAGGAAGAGATCGAGCGGTTACAAGTGTTACAGAATAGATCAATGCGGTACATCTTGCATTGTGATGTTTATCATTCGACTCGGAGAATGCGCGAAATTTTAAATTATTTTACTATTGACGAGCAAATGAAGCGAAATATTCTAATTTTAATTTTTAAGATGATAAATAATGACATAGTTCCAGAATTGTGCAATAAGGTCCGATATATGGGCTAAATGATAGGTAGAGTCACACAACAGAGAAATCACATTGCTTTTCCGTTTAAAAAGACTTTTGAGGTTTAAAAGAGCCTTCTCTACAGGGGTTTCAACTTTATAATAGTCTCCCTATGGAAATAAAAAATGCTCTAACCATCGACACTTTTAAAAGACGACTGAATGAATATTTTAGACGACGAAAAGAGACGTGATGTCCTTGATTTATTATCTTCAATGTTTATTTGTTTAAATGTTGATTTTAATTTTTTATGTGCGTCGCGTTAATTTATCGTTCTTAATTTATTCTGTCGGTCTTTGATAAGTGTTATTTATTTATTTATGTGTTGTGCTGTTCTATACATTTTTTATTGTCATTTTTTATTTATTTATTGTAAAAGAAATGTAATTTTATATCATATTTCTATAAGCACACGCTTGCACTCGTACAAATGTCCTGCATAAATGCAGTTTTGTATATATTTATAGTACTAGCTGAGAAAGCTAAAATACACACAGTCAATCAATCAATCATCTTGGTCTTCAGGTGGTCGATGCTCAACAATTGTTTTAAGTAGCGAAACAAAAGAAACTTCAATTGGTATCATTGGTCAGTTATCACATGAAAACGAAGGTCCAAATGTGAGACTAATCGGTACAAAATGCACGAGCAACAGTTTTGAATTTTTGATCTGGAAGAGGTATTGCTTTTAACCGTTGCTAACAGCAATTAATCTAAGTTTCGGAAATAGCAAAGAGAACAATAACTGAATTTTTACCATGTGGCAGTGACACAGTCTGGCAGATTACCAGCAGTTCTTAGTCGTAAACATTACAAATTGAGTTCTGTTCTACTCAGTTTCTGCGAGAAGAATCCCAGTGGTTTACAAAGTTCTCTAACAATTAGTGCAATGTAGCTCTAATAGAGCTACATTGCACCATGACGTTTTAGATGTGCAGTTAACGTGGTACTTGCTAATGTTTTTTTCTGTCGTTAAAAGCAGCCTTGACAGAATTTTTTCGAGGTGTTAGCCATTCACCTTCGATGTTTTTCACCAGTTGATCATTCAGCTTGAGTACAAATTGTTTTTTTAATAGTACTACGGGAAAAATTGAGATTAGCGATAATTTAGAGCTGCGAGAGATCGTTCGCTGTTTTGAATCGTATATTTTGCTTGATAAGGCTTACTAAATACCAACTCGGAATACTATGCTCGTTAAGTACCGACTAGTCGCTAAAAAGTTACTATTTATTTGTTGCGATTGATTAACTCAGTGCAGATTTAATCTTTTTTTTTGTACCGAGATAACTGGCTGTCGTGGTTTGAATGCAACTAGCTGATCGTTAGTAAATGTCGAAGACATTAATAAGCTCCATATTTAATGTTTTATAACAGTATTGGGGCGATAATTCTTAGGGTTTTATTATGGAGGGAGGAGCATTATTTAAGCAAACTATTTTTAATATGAAAAAATAGTAATTTTGTTAATACTGGTGAAAGTTCTACTGTTCGATGTTTGACTGACAACACCGAGTTTTTTAATCGAGCGAGCTTCGTTCACTTAAGTTGTTGAAAAATTAAAGTGTGTTAGAAATTTCAAATGGAGTAGTCTCAAGCGCATTCAATTAAGTATATTATGATCACGTATGAAATTATAGAAAAAGAATTTACTATCGCTATTACAAATCTATATAAAATTGATAAAAACATCATATAATATTGAATAAAATATAAATAACTTTCTCTAATAAATGTAATGTTTTGATG
This sequence comes from Psix sp. ZL-2020, assembly GCA_022817045.1. NCBI lineage: Eukaryota > Metazoa > Arthropoda > Insecta > Hymenoptera > Scelionidae > Psix > Psix sp. ZL-2020. The sequence continues at coordinate 9,356 of JABFQD010005437.1, forward strand.
TTATTTGCCACAGACGACTGCCGTACTCGCGATTTGGGTATTTTCCCTTTTGTTTCATTATATAAATTTATACTTTTCCAGCGGATTCACATAGGAGTATAGATCTGCTCGTAACCATGTGACATACCTTTGAAAAATTTTGTTTTCCGCATTTGGTAAATAGCATTAAACACATTTAGTTTAAATTCTTCTATTTTATAATCTAGATATATTTTATGTTATCGAATAGTTATACGGTAATTATTATAATAAAATCACGTATTTTTCAGAAATTATCAAAGATATCAAATATTTATATAAGGAAAACTTTTTAATAGATCCAGTGAAGATCTTCTTTTTAATATTTCGAATATTCTGTGAAATATATTGACAAAGAATAGCAATAAAATTATGTCATCAGTAACATTCTTTGCGGTAAAGGAATTATGATGAATGAAAAGATGAAGTTAATTGTTAGATTTGACGGATAAAGTTTGATCTTGACATTAAAAATATTTTATCTATCTCGTTATATGATGCATTTTGTTTTTCATCTACGATTTTTTTTTCATCCTGCACTAACTTTCCCTTTCATTTCAATGTTTTACGGAGCAACCCAAGCACTTTATTTCGCACCTTACTTAGCATTTCCAGCTGTGACATTTTAATTACTTGCTGAAGAATTAATACCTGTCAAGGAGTTTTCTTTAAAAATATATATTGGTGTGCATTTCATTTGTGCATATTATGGTCAGCAGTACGACAATTCAACGTCACTAGATTTACGTCAAGTAGACAATTAATTGATGGGATATCGGCTAAGTCTATTATTCATTTCGTTGGGCTTCGGTTCTCTCATGACGCCATGCCAAATGACAGCATGGTGAGTATATGGAAAATTCGGAAACATAACAATTTCCAACAAAAGATTTTCCCCACTAATTTTAGCTCTCAACGTCATCCCTCAGCAGTTTGAAATTAAAATCCGAACCACAAGGGGGTTTTCTAATGAGACTGCGTACAGCCCCCGTATAATTATATTACAAACGTTTACAGTTTTGTGTGCTGCGAAGTAACTAATTATCAAAAGAATATCAAACACAATTTTCCCATTAGTTTTAACCCTCAACTACATACCCCAGCAGTTTAAAATTGAAACTCTAAGCCGGATTTTTATAAACCGTAATTTTTTACTATCCAAAGAAATAAGAAGAATGTCTTAACATCTGAAATCTTTCTTGTTAGGAACGGTATGACCTTGCTGTGGTGCATGGACTGAAACTAAGGGATTACTAATGTTAGTTTTAACTCATGTGAAGCATGACCAAGGATGAATTTTGCTAGGGAAATAGAGTCCTGATACAACAAATAAGTAGT